>JAUPTC010000362.1:0-53707 GCA_030762895.1 Sophora flavescens
TGGTTTTGGGTTCAAATTTAAGGTTTTGGGATCAAAATTTGGGTTTAGGGTCAAAATTAGGTGTCAGGCTTTGAGTTAAAAAATGGTTCTGGGTCAAATAGGGTTTGAATTAGGGTATTGGGTCAAAATTAGGTTAGAATTAGGTTTTGGGTCAAAATTAGGTTTTGGGTCAAAATTAGGTTCTCTGGATCAAATTTAGGGTTTTGGGTCAACATTAGTAGGTTTGAATTTGGCTTTTGAGTTAAAAATAGGGTTTTGGGTCAAAATTTTGCTTTGTGTCCAAATTAGGGTTTTGGGTCAAAATTTAGGTTTTGGGTCGGGGTCGAAATTAAGGTGTCGGGCTTTGAGTTAAAAAAAGGGTTTTGGGACAAAAAAGGGTTTGAATTAGGTATTGGGTCTAAATTAGGTTAGAATTAGGTTGGGGGTCAAAATTAGGTTTTGGGTCAAAATTAGGTTCTGGTCAAATTTAGGGTTTCGCTTAAATTTAGGGTTTAGGGTCAAAATTTAGGGTTTTGGATTAAAATATGGGTTCTAGGTTAAATCTAGGTTTTCGGACAAAAATAGGGTTAGAATTAGGTTTTGGTTAAAATTTAGGGTTTAGGATCAAAATTAGGTTAGGTAAAATTAGGTTTAGGCTTTGAATTAGGGTTTTGGTCAAAATTAGGGTTGGTGGTTTGGGTAAAATTGGTTTGGTTCGGTTTGGGTAAAATTAGGTTTTGGATCAAATTTAGGTTGTGGGTCAACATTAGGTTCGAATTTTGGTTTTGGGTCAAAATTAGGGTTTTAGGTCAAAATTAGGTTGTCAAATTAGGTTTTTGGTAAAATTAGGTTTGGGTCTTGGTGGAAATTAGGGTTTTGGTCAGAATTAGGGTTTTTGGTCTAAATTTGGTTGGGGTCAAATTAGGGTTTAGGTTATTTAGGTCAAAATTGGTTTTTAGGTCCAAAGGTTTTGGGTCCAATTTAGGTTTAGGATCAAAATTAGGTTTAGGGTCAAAATTAGGTTTAGGCTTTGAATTAGGGGGAAATTAGGTTTTGGGTCAAAATTAGGGTTTGGGTCAAAATTAGGGGTTTGGGTTATAATTAGGTTTTGGGTCAAAATTTGGGTTTGGGGATCATTTGGGTTTAAATTAGGTTTTAGGTCAAAATTAGGGTTTGAATTAGGGTTTAGGTCAATTGTTGGGTCAATTGGTTTTGGGATCAAAAATAGGGTTCGAATTAGGTTTGGATCTAATTAGGGTTTGGGTCAAAATTTGGTTTTGAGTCAAAATTGGGCTTTGAGCCCAAATTAGGTTTGGGTCAAAATTAGGTTTAGGGTTTGAATTAGGTTTTGGGTCAAAATTGTTTGGGTCATTGGGGTCTTGGTTCAAATTTAGGGTTTTGGATCAACATTAGGTTAGTTGTGGTTGGGTTAAAAATAGGGTAAGAATTAGGGTTTTTTTAAAATTAGGTTTAGGTCAAAGATAGGGTTCAAATTAGTGGTTTTAGATCAAAATTAGGGTTTGGGGTCTAAATTAGTGTTTGGGTCTAAATTAGGCTTTAGGTTATTTTAGGTCTTTGGGTCCAAATTATGCATTAGGTTGGGAAAAATTAGGTTTAGGGTCAAAATTAGGTTTAGGCTTGAATTATGGTCAGGGTCAAAATTAGGGGCAGGTTTTGGAATTAGGTTCTGGGTCAAATTTAGGGCTTTGGTTTATAATTGGGTCTTGGGTCAAAATTAGGTTAAGGTTTTGAATTAGGTTTTGGGTCAATTCTCGGTCTTGGGTCAAAAATAGGTTTCTGGATCAAATTTAGGTTTTGGGTCAACATTAGGTTTGAATCTGGCTTTTGAGTTAAAAATAGGTTTTTGGGTCAAAATTTTGGTTTCATTCCAAATTAGGGTTTTGGGTCAAAATTTGGGTTTTGGGTCAAATTAAGGTGTCGGTCTTTGAGTTAAAAAAAGGGTTTTGGGGACAAAAAGTGTTTGAATTAGGTATTGGTCTAAATTAGGGTTAGAATTAGGTCATGGGTCAAAATTAGGTTTTGGGTCAAAATTAGGCCTGGGTCAAATTTAGGGTATGGGTCAACATTAGGGTTTAAGGTTTGAATTTGGCTTTTGAGTTAAAAATAGGGTTTTGGGTCAAAATCTACCGCTTGTGTCCAAATTAGGGTTTTGGGTCAAAATTTAGGTTTTGGGTCAAAATTTGGGTTTGGGTCTAAATTAAGGTGTCGGGCTTTGAGTTAAAAAAGGGTTTTGGGACAAAAAGGGTTTGAATTAGGTATTGGGTCAAAATTAGGGTTAGAATTAGGTTTGGGTCTAAATTAGGTTTTGGGTCAAAATTAGGTTCTGGGTCAAATTTAGGGTTTCCGTTAAATTTAGGTTTAGGGTCAAAATTTAGGGTTTTGGATTAAAATATGGGTTCGGGGTTAAATCTAGGGTTTGGGACAAAAATAGGGTTAGAATTAGGGTTTTGGTTAAAATTTAGGTTTAGGATCAAAATTAGGTCTGGGGTCAAAATTAGTGTTTAGGCTTTGAATTAGGTTTTTGGTCAAAATTAGGCTCTGGGTTATAATTTGGGTCAGGTCAAAATTTAGGGTTTTGGGTCAAAATTAGGTTTAGGGTTCGAATTAGGTTTTGGGTCAATTTAGGTTTTGGGTCAATTAGGTTTGGGACTTAGGGTTGGTATTTTGGGTCAAATTAGGGTTTTGGGTCAAAATTAGGTTTTAGGTCAAAATAGGTTTTTTTAAAATAGGGTCAAATTAGGGTTTTTGGATCAAAATTAGGGTTTTGGGTCAAATTTTTTAGGTCAAAATTAGGTTTTTTTTGGTCAAAAATTAGGTTTGGGTCCATAGTTAGTTAGGTCAAAATTAGGTTTAGGATCAAATTAGGGTTTAGGGTCAAAATTAGGTTTTTGGTAAAATTAAGGTTAAATTAGGTTTTGGGTCAAAATTAGGTTTTGGGTCAAAATTAGGGGTTTGGGTTAAAATTAGGGGGCAAATTTAGGTTTTGGATCAAAATTTGGGTTTTAGGTCAAAATTAGGTTTGTCAAAATTAGGGGTCATTTGGGTCAAAATTTAGGTGGGGTCAAAATTAGGGTCAAAATTAGGGTTTTGGGTCAAAATTAGGGTTTTGGTTCAAAATTAGGTTTTGGGTCAAATTAGGTTTGTGTCAAAATTAGGTTTTGGTCAAAATTAGGGTGGTAAATTAGGGTCAAAATTAGGTTTTGGGTCAAAATTAGGTTTTTGAGTCAAAAGGTTTTGGCTTTTGGGTCAAAATTAGGGTTTTGGGTCAAAATTAGGTTTAGGGAAAATTAGGGTTCTGGGTCAAAATTAGGGTCTTGGGTCAAAATTAGCTTGGGCCAAATTTAGGGTTTTGGATCAACATTAGGGTTTAGGTTCAAAATTTGGCTTTGAGTTAAAAATAGGGTTTTGAAAAATAGGAAAATTAGGTTTTGGGTTTAAAATTAGGTTTAGGGTCAAAGATATGGTTCAAATTAGGTTTTAGATCATAATTAGGTTTTGGGTCAAATTAGGTTTTGGGTTAAATTAGGGCTTGGGTTTTTAGGTCAAAATTTAGGTTTTGAGTCCAAATTAGGTTTTGGTTCAAATTTAGGGTTTGGGATCAAAATTAGGTTTAGGGTCAAAATTAGGTTTAGGTTTAAATTATGGTCTTGGGGTCTAAATTAGGTTTTGGGTTAGAATTAGGTTTTGGGTCAAATTTAGGCTTTGGTTTAAATTTGGGTTTTGGGTCAAAATTAGGGTTAAGTTTTGAATTAGGTTTTGGGTATTAGGTTTGGGTCAAAAATAGGTTTTGGATCAAATTTAGGGTTTTGGGTCAACATTAGGTTTGAATTTGGCTTTTGAGTTAAAAATAGGGTTTTGGGTCAAAATTTTGGTTTCTACCAAATTTTTGGTAAAATTGGGTTTTGGGTCTAAATTAAGGTGTCGGGCTTTGAGTTAAAAAGGGTTTTGGGACAAAAAAGGGTTTGAATTAGGTATTGGGTCAAATTAGGTTAGAATTAGGTATGGGTCAAAATTAGGTTTTGGGTCAAAATTAGGTGGGTCAAATTTAGGTTTTGGGTCAACATTAGGGTTTAAGGTCTGAATTTGGCTTTTGAGTTAAAAATAGGGTTGGGTCAAAATTTCGTTTTGTGTCCAAATTAGGTTTTGGGTCAAAATTTAGGGTTTGGGTCAAATTTTGGGTTTTGGGTCAAAATTAAGGTGTCGGGCTTGAGTTAAAAAAAGGGTTTTGGGACAAAAAAGGGTTTGAATTAGGGTATTGGGTCCAAATTAGGTTAGAATTAGGTTAGGTGTAAATTAGGTTTTGGTCAAAATTAGGGTTCTGGGTCAAATTTAGGGTTCCGGCTAAATTTAGGTTTAGGGTCAAAATTTAGGGTTTTGGATTAAAATTTGGGTCTGGTTTAAATCTAGGTTTGGGACAAAAATAGGGCTAGAATTAGGTTTTGGTTAAAATTTAGGTTTAGGATCAAAATTAGGTTCTGGTCAAAATTAGTGTTTAGGCTTTGTATTAGGGTTTTGGTCAAAATTAGGCCCGGGTTATAATTTGGGTCAGGTCAAAATTTGGTTTTGAGTCAAAATTAGGGTTTAGGGTTAATTAGGTTTTGGGTCAAATTTATTTGAGTCAAAATTAGGTTTTGGGTCAAAATTTAGGTCTTTTAAAAAGGTCAAATTAGGTTTTGGGTCAAATTAGGTTTTTGGTCTAAATTTGGGTTTTGGGTCAAATTAGGCTTGGGTTATTTTAGGTCAAAATTGGGTTTTGGGTCCAAATTAGGTTTAGGATCAAAATTAGGTTTAGGGTCAAATTAGGTTTAGGTTTGAATTAGGTTTGGATGTAAATTAGGTTTTGGTCTTTTTTAGTTTGGGTCAAATTAGGGTTTGGTTTAATTAGGTTTTGGGTCAATTGGGTTTGGGATCAATTGGGTTTAAATTAGGTTTTAGGTCAAAATTAGGGGTTTTGAATTAGGGTTTAAGGTCAAAAATAGGGTTTTGGGTCAAATTTTGGGTTTTGGATCAAAAATAGGGTCTGCAATTAGGGTTTTGGATCAATTAGGTTTTGGGTCAAAATTTGTTTTGAGTCAAAATCTTTAGTCAAATTAGGTTTTGGGTCAAATTAGGTTTAGGTAAAATTAGGTTTAGGGTTGAATTAGGGTTTGGGTCAAAATTGGTTTTGGGTCAAAATTGTGGTTTCGGGTTCAAATTTAGGGTTTTGGTCAACATTAGGTTTAGGGTTCAAATTTTGGTTTTGGGTTAGTTTGGGTCAAAAATAGGTAAGAATTAGGTTTGTTTAAAATTAGGGTTTAGGGTCAAAGATAGGGTTCAAATTAGGTTTTAGACAAAATTAGGTTTGGGGTCTAAATTAGGTTTGGGTCATATTGGGTTATTTTAGGTCAAAATTTTGTTTTGGGTCCAAATTAGGTTTTGGTCAAATTTAGGTTTGGGCAAATTAGGTTTAGGTCAAAATTAGGTTTAGGAATTATGGTGGGTAAATTAGGGTTTGGGTTAGAATTAGGTTTTGGGTCAAATTAGGTTGGTTATAATTTGGGTTTTGGGTCAAAATTAGGTTTAAGGTTTTGAATTATTGGTCAATTTCGTTTTGGGTCAAAAATAGGTTCTGGATCAAATTTAGGGTTTTGGGTCAACATTAGGTTTGAATTTGGCTTTGAGTTAAAAATAGGGTTTTGGGTCAAAATTGGTTTTTCATTCAAATTAGGGTTTTGGGTCAAAATTGGGTTTGGGTCAAATTAGGTGGTTTGAAAGGGTTTTGGGACAAAAAAGGGTTTGAATTAGGTATTGGTCTAAATTAGGTTAGAATTAGGTATGGGTCAAAATTAGGTTTTGGGTCAAAATTAGGTTCCGGGTCAAATTTAGGTTTTGGGTCAACATTAGGTTTAAGGTTTGAATTTGGCTTTGAGTTAAAAATAGGGTTTTGGGTCAAAATTTGGTTTTGTGTCCAAATTAGGTTTTGGGTCAAAATTTAGGGTTTGGGGTCAAGGTTGGTCGGAAATTAAGGTGTCGGGCTTTGAGTTAAAAAAGGGTTTTGGGAAAAAAAAGGGTTTGAATTAGGTATTGGGTCTAAATTAGGTTAGAATTAGGTTGTGGGTGTAAATTAGGTTTTGGGTCAAAATTAGGTTCGGGTCAAATTTAGGTTCGCGCTAAATTTAGGTTTAGGGTCAAAATTTAGGGTTTTGGATTAAAAATATGGGTTTCGGGTTAAATCTAGGTTTGGGACAAAAATATGGTTAGAATTAGGGTTTTGGTTAAAATTTAGGTTTAGGATCAAAATTAGGTTCAGTGGTCAAAATTAGTGTTTAGGCTTTGAATTAGGTTTTTGGTCAAAATTAGGTGCTTGGGTTATAATTTGGTGGGTTGGGTCAAAATTTAGGTTTTGGGTCAAAATTAGGTTTAGGGTTTGAATTAGGTTTTGGGTCAAATTTAGGGTTTTGGGTCAAAATTAGGTTTTGGGTCAAAATAGGTTTTTTCAAAATAGGTTTGAATTAGGTTTTGGATCAAAATTAGGTTTTGGTCAAAATTAGGGTTCTGGGTCAAATTAGGGTTTTGGGTCAATTTTAGGTCAAAATTAGGTTTTGGGTCAAATTTTAGGTTTTGGATCAAAATTAGGTTTGGGTCAAAATTAGGTTTTGGTCAAAATTAGGGTTTAGTTTTCAAAATTAGGGTTTGGGTCAAAATTAGGTTTAGGGTCAAAATTAGGTTTTGGGTCAAAATTTAGGTTTTAGGGGTCAAAATTAGGGTTTTGGGTTATAAATTTGGGTCAAATTGGGGTCAATAGGTTTTGGGAGGGTTTGGGTCAAATTAGGGTTCAAATTTGGGTTTAAATTAGGTTTTAGGTCAAAATTAGGGTTCAAAATTAGGTTTAGGGTCAAAAAGGGTTTAGGGTCAAAATTAGGGTTTGGGTCAATTTGGGTTTTGGTCAAAATTAGGTTTTTCAAATTAGGTTTTGGGTCAAAATTAGGTTTTGGGTCAAAAATTAGGTTTTGGGTCAAAATAGATCAAAATTTGGTTTTGGGTCAAAGGTTTTCAATTGGCTTTGGTCAAAAATTAGGTTTTGAGTCAAAATTAGGTTGAGGTTGCAAATTAGGTTTTGGGTCAAAATTAGGGTATGGTGGGTTTTGGGTTCAAAATTGGTTTGGGGTCAAAATCGGGTTCTGGGTCCAAATTTAGGTTTTTGGTCAACATTAGGGTTTAGGGTTTGAATTTTGGTTTTGAGTTAAAAATAGGGTTTTGTTTTAAAAATAGGGTAAGAATTAGGGTTTTGCTTTAAAATTAGGTTTAGGGTCAAAGATATGGTTCAAATTAGGTTTTAGATCAAAATTAGGTTTGGGGTCTAAATTAGGTTTTGGGTCTAAATTAGGCTTTGGGTTATTTTAGGTCAAAATTTTGTTTGGGTCCAAATTAGGTTTTGGTCAAAATTTAGGGTTTGGGATCAAAATTAGGTTTAGGGTCAAAATTAGGTTTAGGCTTTGAATTATGGTTTGGGTCAAAATTAGGGTTTTGGGTTAGAATTAGGTTTGGGTCAAATTTAGGGCTTTGGTTTATAATTTGGGTTTTGGGTGGGTAAAATTAGGTTTAAGGTTTTGAATTAGGTTTTTGGGTCAAAAATAGGTTTATGGATCAAATTTAGGTTTTTGGGTCAAAATTAGGATTTGAATTTGGCTTTTGAGTTAAAAATCGGGATTTGGGTCAAAATTTTGGTTTTTCATTCAAATTAGGGTTTTGGGTAAAAATTTGGGTTTTGGGTCTAAATTAAGGTGTCGGGCATTGAGTTAAAAAAGGGTTTTGGGACAAAAAGGGTTTGAATTAGGGTACTGGGTCTAAATTAGGTTTGTGAATTAGGTCATGGGTCAAAATTTAGGTTTTGGGTCAAAATTAGGTTTGGGTCAACTTTCGGGTTGTGGGTCAACATTAGGGTTTATGGTTTGAATTTGGCTTTTGAGTTAAAAATAGTGTTTTGGGTCAAAATTTCGGTTTTGTGTCCAAATTAGGTTTTGGGTCAAAATTTAGGTTTTGGGTCCTGGGCTAAATTAAGGTGCTGGTTGAGTTAAAAGGTTTTGGGACAAAAGGGTTTGAATTAGGTATTGATCAAAATTAGGTTAGAATTAGGTATGGGTCTAAATTAGTGGTTTGGGTCAAAATTAGGTCTGGGTCAAATTTAGGTTTCGGTTAAATTTAGGTTTAGGGTCAAAATTTAGGTTTTGGATTAAAATATGGGTTCTGGGTTAAATCTAGGTTTCGGGACAAAAATAGGCTAGAATTAGGTTTTGGTTAAAATTTAGGTTTAGGATCAAAATTAGGTTCAGTGGTCAAAATTAGGTTTAGGCTTTGAATTAGGTTTTTGGTCAAAATTAGGTTTTTTGGGTCGGGTCATAATTTGGGTCAAAATTAGGTTTGGGTCAAATTTTTTTGGGTCAAAATTAGGTTTTTAGGGTTTGTCAAAATTAGGTTTCGGGTCAAATTAGGTTTTGGGTCAAAATTAGTTTGGGTCAAATAGGTTTATTCATTAGGTCAAAATTAGGTTTTGGGTCAATTAGGTTTTTGGTCTAAATTTGGGTTTTGGTCAAATTAGGCTTTAGTTATTTTAGGTCAAAAGTTTTGGGTCCAAATTTCGGGTTTTGGGTCCAATTTAGGTTTAGGATCAAAATTAGGTTTAGGGTCAAAATTAGGGTTTAGGTCAAAATTAGGTGTGGGTGTAAATTAGGTTTTGGGTCAAAATTAGGTTTGGGTCAAAATTAGGGTTTGGGTTAAAATTAGGTTTTGGGTCAAAATTTTGGGTTTTGGGATCAAATTTGTTTAAATTAGGTTTTAGGTCAAAATTAGGTTTTTAAAATTAGGTTTAGGGTCAAATTAGGGTTTTGGGTCAAATTTTGGGTTTTGGATCAAAAATTTTGGGTCAAAATTAGGGTTTTGGGTTAAAATTAGGTTTTGATCAAAATTTGGGGTTCTTGGTTTTTCTGGGTTTGGGTTTGGTTTGGGTCAAAATTAGGGTTTTGAGTCAAAATTAGGTTTTGAGTCAAAATTAGGGTTTTGGGTCAAAATTAGGGTTTAGGGTTGAATTTGGTTTGGGGTTAAAATTGGGTTTTGGGTCAAAATTTTGGGTTTTGGGTCAATTTGTTGGGTTCAAATTTTGGTTTTGTGTCAACATTTAGGTTTAGGGTTTGAATTTTGGTTTTGAGTTAAAATAGGGTTTTGGGTCAAAAATAGGTAAGTTAGGTTTTGCTTTAAAATTAGGGTTTAGGGTCAAAGATATGGTTCAAATTAGGTTTTAGATCGAATTAGGTTTGGGGTCTAAATTAGGTTTTTTGGGTCTAAATTAGGCTTTGGGTATTTTAGGTCAAAATTTAGGTTTTGGGTCCAAATTAGGTTTTGGTTCAAATTTAGGTTTGGGATCAAAATTAGGTTTAGGGTCAAAATTAGGTTTAGGTAATTTGGTTTTGGGTTAAATTAGGGTTTAGGTTTTTGGCTTTGGGTCAAATTTAGGGTTTGGTTAAAATTAGGGTTTGGGTCATTAGTTAATTAGGTTTTGGGTCAAAATTAGGGTTAAGGTTTTGAATTAGGTTTTGGGTCAATTGGTTTTGGGTCATAGGTTTTGGATCAAATTTAGGTTTTATGTCAACATTAGGTTTGAATTTGGCTTTTGAGTTAAAAATAGGGTTTTGGGTCAAAATTAGGTTTTGGTCCAAATTAGGGTTCTGGGTCAAAATTTGGGTTTTGGGTCGAAATTAGGTGTCGGCTTTGAGTTAAAAAAAGGGTTTTGGGACAAAAAAGGGTTTGAATTAGGTATTGGTCAAGTAGGTTAGAATTAGGTCTGGGTCAAAATTAGGTTTTGGGTCAAAACTAGGTTCGGGTCAAAATTAGGGCTTGCGTCAACATTAGGTTTAAGGTTTGAATTTGGCTTTTGAGTTAAAAATAGGGTTTTGGGTCAAAAGGTTTGGTCCTTGTTTGTGTCCAAATTAGGTTTTGGGTCAAAATTTAGGGTTTTGGGTCAAATTTGGGTTTTTTGGGTCAAAATTAAAGGTGTCGGGCTTGGTTAAAAAAGTGGTTTTGGGACAAAAAAAGGTTTGAATTAGGTAGGTCAAAATTAGGTTAGAATTAGGCCGGGTGCAAATTAGGTTTTGGGTCAAAATTAGGGTTCGGGTCAAAATTTAGGTTCGGTTTAAATTTAGGTTTAGGGTCAAAATTTAGGGTTTTGGATTAAAAATATGGGTTCAAGTTAAATCTAGGGTTTTGGGACAAAAATAGGGCTAGAATTAGGTTTTGGCTAAAATTTAGGGTTTAGGATCAAAATTAGGTTCAGGGTCAAAATTAGGGTTTAGGCTTTGAATTAGGTTTTTGGTCAAAATTAGGTATGGGTTTGGGTCAAAATTTGTTTGGGTCAAAATTGGGTTTGGGTAAAATTAGGGGTTTAGTTTCAATTAGGGCTTCGGATCAAATTTAGGTTTTGGGTAAAATTAGGTTTTGTAAAATTAGGTTTGGGTAAGGGGTTAAAATTAGGGTTTTTCGTCAAAATTAGGTTTTTGGTCAAAATTATGGTTTTGGGTCTTAGGGTTTTTTAGGTCAAAATTTAGGTTTTTGGGTAAAATTTTTTTTTTGGTCAAAATTTGGTTTTGAGTCAAAATTATGTTTTAGGGTCAAAATTAGGTTTAGTCAAATTATGGTTTAGGTTCAAAATTAGGTTTTAGGTCAAAATTAGGTTTTGGGTCAAAATTAGTTTTGGGTCAAAATTGGGGTTGGGTTTGTTTTGGGTCTTTGGGTTTTGGGCAAAATGGGTTTAAATTAGGGTTTTGGTCAAAAATTAGGGTTAAATTAGGTTAGGGTCAAAATTAGGGTTCTGGGTCAAAATAGGTTTTGGGTTTAGTTCAAAATTTAGGTAGGTTCAAAATTAGGTTTGGGTCAAAATTAGGGTTTTGGGTCAAAATTTAGGTTTTGAGTCAAAATTGGGTTTTGGTGGTCAAATTAGGGTTTTGGGTCAAATTAGGTTTTGGGTCAAATTTAGGGTTTTGGGTCAACATTAGGTTTAAGGATTTTTTGGGTCAAAATTAGGGTTTGGGGTCAAACTTGGGTTTTGGGTCCAAATTTAGGTTTTGGGTCAAAATTAGGGTTTAGGGTAAATTTGGGTTTTGAGTTAAAAAAAGGGTTTTGGGTTAAAAATATGGGTAAGAATTAGGGAATGAGCTAAAATTAGGGTTTAGGGTCAAATTTGGGTTCAAATTAGGGTTTTTGGTCAAAATTAGGGTTTTGGGGTCAAAATTAGGGTTTTGGGTCAAAATTAGGCTTTGGGTTATTTAGGTCAAAATTTAGGTTTTGGGTCAAAATTAGGGTTCCGGTTCAAATTTAGGGTTGTGATCAAAATTAGGTTTAGGGTTAAATTTAGGTTTGGTTAAAAATTAGGTTTGGATCAAAATTAGGTTTTGGGTCAAATTAGGTTTTGGGTAAGAATTAGGTTTTGGGTCAAATTTAGGTTTGGTCATAATTTGGTTTTGGGTCAAAATTAGGGTTTAGGTTTTGAATTAGGTTTTGGGTCAAATTTTGGGTTTTGGGTCAAAAATTAGGTTTCTGGATCAAATTTAGGATTTTAGTCAACATTAGGTTTGAATTTGGCTTTTGAGTTAAAAATATTGGTTTTGGGTCAAAATCGGTTTTGGGCTTAGGTTCCAAATTAGGCTTTTGGGTCAAAATTGGTTTTGGGTCGAAATTAAGGTGGTGTCGGCTTGAGTTAAAAAAAGGGTTTTGGGTTGGAAAAAAGGGTTTGAATTAGGTATTGGTCTAAAATTAGGTTAGAATTAGGCGGGTCAAATTAGGTTTTGGGTCAAAACTAGGTTTGGGTCAAATTTGGGTTTTGGGTCAACATTAGGTTTAAGGTTTGAATTTGGTTTTTGAGTTAAAAATAGGTTTTGGGTCAAAAATTCGGCTTTGTGTCCAAATAAGGTTTTGGGTCAAAATTTAGGGTTTGGGTAAAACTTGGGGCTTGGGTCGAAATTAAGGTGCGGAGTCTTTGAGTAAAAAAAGGGTTTTGGGACAAAAAAGGGGTTTGAATTAGGTATTGGGTCTAAATTAGGTTAGAATTAGGTCAGGTGTAAATTATGGTTTCCTGGGTCAAAATTAGGTTTCGGTCAAATTTAGGTTCCGCTCAAATTTAGGTTTTGTGGTCAAAATTTAGGGTTTTTGGGTTAAAATTTAGGTTTATGGTCAAAAATTAGGGTTTTGGTTAAAATATTGGTTTTGGGTTCAAAATCTAGGTTTTTGGGTCAAAAATATGGGTTAGAATTAGTGATTTTGGTTAAAATTAAGTCGTTATAATTTCGGTTCAGGTCAAAATTTTTAAGTCAAATTTTTTGGGTTTCGGTTTGGTCAATTCGGTTTCGGGCCTAATTTAGGTTTTTGGGTCAACATTAGGTTTTGGGTCAACTTTAGGTTTCTTTTAAAATTAGGGTTTTGGGTCAAAATTTTACGGTTTACTAGTCAAAATTAGGTTTCGGGTCAAAATTAGGTTTTGAGTCAAAATAAGGTTTTGGTCAAAAATAGGGTTTTTTCAAAATTAGGTTTCAAATTAGGGCTTGGGATCTTAATTAGGTTTTTGGTCAAAATTTAGGTTCCTGGGTCAAATTAGGCTTTTATTTTTTTAGGTCAAAATTTTAGGTTTTGGGTCCAAATTTGTGTTTTGGTTCCTTTAGGGTTTAGGTTGTTTGGTTTATGAGTCAAAATTAGGTTTAGGGTCAACATTGTGTTTTGGTTTAAATTTGTTTTGAGTCACAAATTAGGGTTTTGTGTACAAATTAGGTTTTGGGTCAAAATTAGGGTTTTAGGGTCAAATTAAGGTTTCGGGTTTTTCAAAAATTTAAGTTTTGACACAAAATATTTGGGTTACAATTATGGTTTTAGGTCTAAATTAGGGTTTAGGGATTAGGGTTTAGGGTCAAATTAGGTTTTGGATCAAAATTAGGTTCAACCCTAGGTTTCGGTTAAAAATTAGGTTTTAGGTCAAAATTTATGTTTTGAATAAAAATTAGGTTTTGGGTAAAATCTTAGGTTTTTAGTCAATAAAATTGGGTTAAAAGGATTTATGGTCAAAATTAGGGTTTAGGTTCGAATTAGGTTTATGGTCAAAATTAGGTCTATTAAATTAGGTTATGGGTCAAAATTTAGGTTTGGATTCAAATTTAGGTTTTCTATCAAATTAGGGATTTAGGGATTAAATTTTGGTTTTGAGGGAAAATTAGTGGTTTTGGGTCAACATTAGCTATGAATTAGGTTTTGATTTAAAATTAGGGTTTATGGTCAAAGATAGGTTCAAATCTAGATTTTAGATCATAATTAGGGTTTGGGGCCAAATTAGGTTTTTTGGTAAAATTAGGGTTTTAGATTATTTTAGGTCAAAAAGGGTTTTGTCTTTATTTGGTTTGGTCCAAATTAGGGTTTTGGTTAAAATTTAGGTTTGGGTTCAAAATTAGGTTTAGGTTTTCTTGTTTGGTTTGAATTATGGTTTTGGCTCTAAATTTGGGTTGGGTAGAATTAGGTTTTGGGTCAATTTGGCTTTGTATTTGGGTTTCAAAATTAGGCTGTGGTTTTGAATTAGGGTTTGGGTCAAATTTCGGGTTTTGGGTCAAAAATTAGGTTTCTGGATCAAATTTAGGTTTTGGGTCAACATTAGGTTTGAATTTGGCTTTTGAGTTAAAAATGTAAGTTCTTGGGTCAAAACTTTGGTTTTTTATTCAAATTAGGGTTTTGGGTAAAATTTAGGTTTTGGGTCTAATAAGTTGAGTTAAATTAAGGGTTTTGAGTTTATTTAGGTTTGGGACAAAAAGGGTTTGAATTAGGGTATTGGTCTAAATTAGGGTTAGAATTAGGTATGGTCCAAATTAGGTTTTGGGTCAAAATTAGGTTCGGGTCAAATTTAGTGGTTTGGTTTGGTACATTTAGGTTTAAAGTTTTGAATTTGGCTTTTGAGTTAAAAATAGGGTTTTGGTCAAAATTTGTTTGGGTCCAAATTAGGGTTTGGGGTCAAAATTTGTGTTTGGGTCAAATTTTGGGTTTTGGGTCAAAATTATGGTGCTGAGTTAAAGGGTGGGACAAAATAGGGTTTGAATTAGGGTATTGGGTCTAAATTAGGTTAGATTAGTTAGGTGAAAATTAGGTTTTGGGTCAAAATTATTGGGTCAAAATTAGTCTTCGGACAAATTTAGGTTTAAATTTAGTGGTTTAGGGTCAAAATTTATGGTTTTGGATTAAAATATGGGTTTTGGTTTAATTTAGGTTTAACAAAAATAGGTTGAATTATGGTTTTGGTTAAAATTTAGGTTTAGGATCTAAAATTGGTCATTAGGTTGGGTCAAAATTAGTGTTTAGGCTTTGAATTAGGTTTTTGGTCACTAGCTTTGGTTAGACTTAGGTTTTGGGTCAATTTTCGTCAATTTGGTTTTGGGTCAACCTTAGGTTTGGGTAAATTGGGTTTTGGGTCAAAAAGGAATAGGTTTTTGTCAACATTAGTGTTTAGGTCAAATTAAGGTTTTTTCAAAAATAGGGTTCCAATTAGAGTTTTGGATACGAATTATGGTTTTTCATCAAATTTAGCTTCTGGGTCAATTAGGGTTTTGTTATTTTACAAAATTTTTGGTTTTGGGTCCAAATTAGGTTTTTTTGGTCAATTTAGGTTTAGGATCAAAATTAGGGTTTAGGGTCAAAATTAGGTTTAGGGTTCGAATTAGGTTCAGGTGTAAATTAGGTTTTGGGTCAAAATTAGGGATTGGGTCAAAATTAGGGTTGGGAAATTAGGTTTGGGGTCAAAATTTGGGTTTTGGGATCAAATTTGGGTTTTGGCTGGTAAATTAGGGATTTGGGTAAAATTAGGGTTGAATTTAGGTTTTGGGTCAAAATTAGGTTTTGGTCAAATTTCTGTGGTTTGGGTCAAAATTAGGAGTTCGAATTAGATTTTGGTCAAAATTAAGATTTGGGTCAAAATTAGGTTCTGGGTCACTTTAGGTTTAGGCCAAATTAGGTTTTGGGTAAAATTATGGTTTCTGGGTCAAAATTAGGTTTAGGGTGAATTAGGTTTTGGTTAAAATTAGGTTTTGGGTCAAATTTTCGCTTTTTTTCTTTGTTTTTTGGTCAATATTTTGTTTAGGGTTTGAATTTTGGTTTTGAGTTAAAAATAGGTTTTTGGGTTAAAATTAGGGTGAATTAGGGTTTGCTTTTTTTGGTTTTTTGTGTGGGTTCAAATTAGGTTTTAGATAAAATTAGGGTCGGGTTTAAATTAGGGTTTTGGGTCTAAATTAGGTTTTGGTTTTTAATTAGGTTTTGGGTTAAAATTAGGATTTGTGGTGAAAATTAGGTCTGTGATCAAATCTAGGGTTATGGTCAAAATTAGTGGTTTAAGCTTTGAATTTGGTTTGGTCTAAATTAGGTTTTGGGCCAAAATTAGGTTTTGGTCAAATTTTTGGTTTATAATTTGGGTCGGTCAAAATTAGGTTCGGGTTTCGAATTAGGTTTTGGGCAATTTGGCTTGGATTTGTTATTGAGGTTTGATGAAATTTAGGGTTTTATCAACATTAGGTTGATTTGGCTTTGAGTTAAAAATAGGGTTCTTGGGTCAAAATTCTGGTTTTTGGATCAAATTAGGTTTTGGGTAAAATTTAGGTTTTGAGTCAATTTTTGTTTCTGTTTTGGTTCTTCAGGTTTTTTTTTTTTTTTTTTTTTTTTTTTTTTTTTCTTTTTTTGGGGTCTTTTTTTTTTGTTTATTTGGTTTATTAGTTTTGTGTCTTTAGTTGGGTTTTGTTTTCGTTTTTGGTTATTTAATTTGGGTTTTGGGTTTTTTGTTTGTTTTTTTTTGTTTTGGTTTTGTTTTGTAAATTAATGTGCGAATTAGATTAGGTTTTGGGTTGAATTAGGCATTAGATCTAAATTAGGTTTGGTGAATTAGGGTTGGGTCTAGGTCGGGTCTAAATTAGTTTTGGGTCAAAATTTGGGATTTGGGTCAAATTTAGGGTGGCTCTTTTGGTTTGGTCAAAATTTTGGTTTATTAAAATTCTGTGTTTAGGTTTGATCTAGGGTTTCCTGACAAAAATAGGTTAGAATTAGTTTTGGTTAAAATTTGGTTTCAAAATTAGGTTTTGGTCAAAATTATGACTTAGGCTTTAATTAGGTTTTGTAAATTAGGTTTTGGTCATTAGGTTTCGTTAATTTGGTTTGGGTCAAAATTCTGGTTTTGGGTAAAATTAGGTTTGGTTATTTTGGTTTAGGTGAAATTAGGTTTGGGTAATTTCGGTTCTGGGTCAAAATTAGGTTTTGGGTCAATATAGGTTTTTTTTTAGGTTTTTTCTTTGTTTTTGGTTCGGTTGGGTTAGAATTAGGTCTTGGGTCCAAATTTATGGTTTTGGATGAAAATTAGGTTTTTTGTCCAATTAGGCTTAGGTCAAAATTGGTTTTGAAAGAATTTGGGTTTTTTTTTAGGTGAAAATTTGGTTTTGGGTCAAAATTTTTGGGTCAAAATTCTAGGTCGAATTTAGGTGTTTGGGTTAAAATTATGGTTTTGGGGACAAAATTTGGGTTTTTGAATTAAGGTTTTGGGTCCAAATTAGGGGTTTTTAGGTAAAATTAGGGTTTAGATAAAATTAGGGTTTTGGGTCAAAAATTAGGGTTTTGGGTCAAATTTGGGTTTTCTTTGGGGTTAAATTAGGTTTTGGTCAAAAATTAGGGTTTTGGGTTAAAATTTAGGTTCTGGGTTAAAATTTTGGTTCTGAGTAAAAATTAGGGTTGAATTAGGTTTTTGGGTAAAAATTACGGTTTGGGTTCAAACTAGGTTTGGGTTCAGAATTAGGCTTTGGATTTAAATTCAGGTTTTTGGTCAAAATTGAGGTTTTTGGGTCAAAAATTAGGGTTTTGGTTCAAATTGGTTTTGGGTAACATTAGGGTTTGGGGTCGAATTGGCTTTGTTTGGGAACATTAGGGAAGATTAGGTCTGGTTTCTAAAATTATGGTTTAGGGTCAAAATAGGTTCAATTAGGGTTTTGGATGTTTTGGTTTTTGGGTTAAATTTGGGTTTTGGGTCTAAATTAGGCTTTGGGTTATTTTAGGTAAAATTTCTTTTGGGTCCAAATTAGGTTTCGGTTCAAATTTAGGGTTTAGGGATTCAAAATTAGGTTTTAGGGTCAAAATTAGGGTTTAGGCTTGAATTAGGTGGTTGGGTATAAATTAGGTTTTAAGTCGAATTAGGTTTTGGGTCAAAATTGTTTGGTAATTAGGGTTTGGGTCTAAATTAGGGTTTGGGTCAAAAATTAGGTTAAGTTGAAAGGTTTTGGCTCAATTTACGGTTTTGGGTCAAAAATAGGTTTTCCGGTCAAATTTAGGGTTTGGTTTAAAATTAGGGTTGAACTTTTGGTTTTGAGTTAAAATAGGTTTTGGGTCAAAATTTCTGGTTTCTTCCAAATTATTGGTTTTGGGTCAAAATTGGGTTTTTGCCTTTTTCTCCGTTTTAAAAAATGGGTTTTGGTCAAAAAAAAGGGTTTGAATTAGGGTATTTGGGTCAAAATTAGGTTCGAATTAGGTTTAGGTAAATTAGGTTTTCGGTCAAATTTCGGTTTTGGGTCAAAATTAGGTTTGGCAAATTTTCATTTGTTTTTGGGTCAACATTAGGGTTTATTTTTTTTTGGCTTTGAGTTAAAAATAGGGTTTTGGGTCAAAATTTTCGTTTGTGTCCAAATTAGGTTTTGGTCAAAATTTAGGTTTTGGGTCAAAATTTGGGTTTTGGGTTTCAAATTAATCGCGAGTTAAAAAAAGGTTGGGACAAAAAAGGGTTTGAATTAGTTTGGGTCAAAATTAGGTTAGAATTTGGTTTGGGTCCAAATTAGGTTTTGGGTCAAAATTAGGTTTGGGTCAAATTTAGGTTCTGGGTTAAATTTAGGTTTAAGGTCAAAATTTAGGGTTTTGGATTAAAAATTTTGGTTTTGGTTTTAATTTACGTTTTGGGACAAATTTTTAGGTTTTGGTTAAAATTTAGGTTTAGGATCAAAATTAGCTTTGTGGTCAAAATTAGGTTTAGGCTTTAATTAGGTTTTTGGTCAAAATTACGGTAATAATTTGGTTGTGGTCAAAATTAGGTTTTGGGATTTCTGTTTGGGTCAAAATTAGGTTTAGGATCAAATTTAGCTTTTGGTCAAATTAAAATTAGGTTTGGGTCAAATTTCCTTAGGTTTTGGTAAATTTTGGTAAAATTTGTTTTGGGTAATTAGGTTTTGGGCAAAATTAGGTTAGGGTAAAATTAGGTTTGGGTCAAAATTTAGGTTTGGGTCAAATTTAGGGTTTTGTTCATTTTTGTGTTTTGGGTCAAATTTAGGGTTTTGGTTAAAATTAGGTTTCGGTATTTTAGGTCAAAATTAGGTTTGGGTCAAATTAGTTTTTGGGTCAAATTTAGGTTTGGGATCAAAATTAGGTTTAAGGTCAAAATTAGGTTAGGTTTTGAATTATGGTAAAATTAGGTGTCAAAATTTTGTTTTGGGTCCAAATTAGGTTTGGGTCAAAATTATGTTTGGCAATTTAGGTTTTGGGTCAAAATTTAGGTTTTGGGGTATTTGGGTTTAAATTAGGGTTTTTCAAATTAGGTTTGGGTCAAAATTAGGTTTACAATTATGTGGTTTTCTCTGGGGTCAAATTTTGGGTTTTGGATCAAAATTAGGGTTGAATTAGGGTTTTGGGTTAGGGTTTTGGATAAAATTAGGTTCTGGTAAAATTTAGGGTTTTGCAATTTAGGTTTTTGAGTCAAATTTAGGTTTTGGGTCAAAATTTGGGTTTGGTCAAAATTAGGGTTTGGTCAAAATTAGGGTTTAGGTTTGAATTAGGTTTTTGGTCAAAATTACGGTTTTGGGTCAAAATTAAGGTTTTCTGTTCAAATTTAGGTTTTTATCAACATTGTTTGGGTTAATTTTGTTTGAGTTAAAAATAGGGTTTTAGTTAAAAATTTGAGAATTAGGTTTTTCAAAATTAGGTTTGGTTTAGGTAATGGTTCAAATTAGGTTTCTGTTGTAAATTAGTTTGTTTTATTTTGGGTTATTTTAGGTCAAAATTTCGCTTTGGGTCCAAATTAGGTTGGCTCAAATTTAGGGTTCAGATAAAAATTAGGTTTAGGACAAAATTAGTAGGTTTGAATTAGGGTTTTGGGTCTAAATTAGGTTGGGTTAGAATTTGGTTTTTTGGGGTAAAATTAGGGTTTTTTTTTTGGTATTAAGGTTTTGAATTAGGTTTTGGGTCAATTTTTTTTGGGTCAAAAATAGGTTTTGGATCAAATTTAGGGTTTTGGGTCAACATTAGTTAGAATTTGGCTTTTGAGTTAAAAATAAGGTTTTGGGTCAAAATTTTGGTTTTTCATTCAAATTAGGGTTTTGGTCAAATTTTAGGTTTTGGGTCAAAATTAAGGTGTTCGAGTTTTAAAAAAGGGTTTGAATTAGGTATTCGTCTAAATTAGGGTTAGATTTTTGGGTTTTTTTGGGTAAAATTAGTGATCTTTAGGTTTTTTTTTATTTTTTAATTTGCTTTTGAGTTAAAATAGGGTTTTGGGTCATTTTTGTTCTTTTTTTTTTTTTGGTTTTGGGTTTAGGTCAAATTTAGGTGTTTTTTTTGGGACATTTGATTGGTATTGGTCTAAATTAGGAAATTAGTTGGTTAAATTATTTTGGGTCAAAATTATTTTGGGTCAAATTTAGGTGAAATTTAGGTTTAGGGTCAAAATTAGGGTTTTGGATATATATTGGTTCTGGGTTTAACTAGTTTTCATTAGGTTTTGGTCAAAATTTAGGTTTAGGATCAAAATTAGGTTGGGTCAAAATTAGGTTTAGGCTTTGAATTAGGTTTTGGGTCAAAATTAGTTTGAGTTATAATTTGGGTTTGGGTCAAAATTAGGTTTGGGTCAAAATTAGGTTTAGGGTTGAATTAGGTTTGGGTCAATTTGGGTTTTAGGTCAAAATTAGGTTTCAGGTCAAAATAAGTTTTGGGGTCAAAATTATAGTTCAATTAGGTTTTGGACTTAAAATTAGGTTTTGGGTCAAAATTTGGGTTTCGGCAAATTAGGTTTGGGCTGGTCAAAATTTTGGGTCCAATTAGGTTGATATTTAGGTTAGGTCAAAATTAGGGGTTTGAAATTAGGAAATTAGGTCTTAGGTTTTGGGTCAAAATTAGGTTTTGCTGTTTTATTAGTTTAGTTTAGGTTTGGGTCAATTAGGGTTAGGTTTGGGTAAAATTAGGTTTTGGGTCAAAATTTGGGTTTTGGGATGAAATTTGGTTCAAATTAGGTTTTAGGTCAAAATAGGGTTTAAATTAGGTTTAAGGTAAAATTAGGTTTGGGTATTTAGGTTTTGGTTTAGTCAAATTAGGTTTTGGAAATTAGGTTTTAAATTAGGTTTGGGTCAAATTTTGGTTTGGTCAAAATTAGTTGAGTCCATAGGGTGGTCAATTAGGGTTTGGGTAAATTAGGGTTTAGGGTTAAAATTATGGTTTGGGTCAAAATTCGGTTTTGGGTCAAAATTGGTGGGTTCAAATTTAGGGTTTTGGTCAACATTAGGTTTAGGGTTTGAATTTTGGTTTTGAAAATAGGGTTTTGGGTTAAAAATAGGGTAGAATTAGGGTTTTGCTTTAAAATTAGGGTTGGTCAAAGATAGGGTAATTAGGTTTTAGATCAATTAGGGTTTGGGTCAAATTAGGGCTGGGTCAAAATTAGGCTGGGTATTTGGCAAAATTTAGGGTTTGGGGTCCAAATTAGGTTTTGGTTCAAATTTAGGTCTGGGATCAAAATTAGGTTTAGGTCAAAATTAGGTTTAGGCTTTGAATTATGGTCAGGTTAAATTAGTTTGGGTTAGAATTAGGTTTTGTGTCAAATTTAGGCTTTGGTTTATTTGGGCTTGGGGTCAAAATTAGTGTTAAGGTTTTGAATTAGGTTTTGGGTCAAGTTTAGGTTTTGGGTCAAAATAGGTTTTCGGATCAAATTTAGGTTTTGGGTCAACATTAGGTTTGAATTTGGCTTTTGAGTTAAAAAAAGGTTTGGGGTCAAAATCTTGGTTCTCATCCAAATTAGGGTTTTGGGTCAAAATTGGGTTTTGGGTCCAAATTAAGGTGTCGGGCTTTGAGTTAAAAAAGGGTTTTGGGACAAAAAAGGGTTTGAATTAGGGTATTGGTCTAAATTAGGGTGATTAGGTCATGGGTCAAAATTAGGTTTGGGGTCAAAATTAGGGGGTCAATTTAGGGTTTTGGGTCAACATTAGGTTTAAGGTTTGAATTTGGCTCTTGAGTTAAAAATAGGGCTTTGGGTCAAAATTTCGGCCTTGTGTCCAAATTAGGGTTTGGGTCAAAATTTAAGGTTTTGGGTCAAAATTTGGGTTTTGGGCCTAAATTAAGGTGTCGGGTTTTTGAGTTGGGTTTGGAAAAAAAAGGGTTTGAATTAGGTATTGGGTCTAAATTAGGGTTAGAATTAGGTCAGGTGTAAATTAGGGTTTGGGTCAAAATTTAGGTTCTGGGGTCAAATTTAGGGTTTCGGCTAAATTTAGGTTTAGGGTCAAAATTTAGGGTTTTGGATTAAAATATAGGTTCGGGTTAAATCTAGGTTTTGGACAAAAATAGGGCTAGAATTAGGGTTTTGTTAAAATTTAGGTTTAGGATCAAAATTAGGGTCTGGTCAAAATTAGTGTTTAGGCTTGAATTAGGTTTTGGGTCAAAATTAGGGTCGCGTTATAATTTGGGTTGGGTCAAAGGGTCAAAATTAGGTTTAGGTTTGAATTAGGTTTTGGGTCAAATTAGGTTTCGTGTCAAAATTAGGTTTCAAATTAGTTGGGGTCAAAATTAGGTTTTGGGTAAAATTAGGGTTTCAAATAAAAAGGGTAGCAAAATTAGGTTTTGGGTCAAAATTAGGGTAAATTAGGTTGGCAATTAGGTTTTGGGTCAAATGTGGTTTTGGGCATTTGGGTTTTGGGTCAAATTAGGGCTGAATTTTGGTCAAAATTTAGGTTTTGGGTCAAAATTACTGGGTTTTGGGTCAAAATTAGGTTTAGGTCAAAATTAGGAAAATTGGAGGTTGATTAGGTAGGAAATTAGGTTGGTAAAATTAATTTTGGGTCAAATTTAGGGTTTATAATTAGGTTTGGGTCAAAATTAGGGTTTTGGGATCAAATTTAAGGTTTAAATTAGGTTTTAGGTCAAAATTAGGGGGTCAATAGTTTTGGTAAAATTAGGGTTTTGGGTCAAAATTAGGTTTATGGTCAAATTTTAGTTTGGAAAATTAGGGTTCAAAATTAGGTTGAAATTAGGGGTAAAATTAGGTTTTGGTTTAGGTTTGTCAAATTTAGGTCTTGGGTCATTTGTGCTTTGAGCCCAAATTAGGTTTTGGGTCAAAAATTAGGTTAGTTGAATTTAGGTTTAGGGTGAATTAGGTTTGAGTCAAAATTAGGGTTCTGGGACAAAATTGGGGTTTGGGTTCAAATTTAGGGTTTGGGTCAACATTAGGTTTAGGGTTTGAATTTTGGTTTTGAGTTAAAAATAGGGTTTTGGGTTAAAAATAGGGTAAAATTAGGTTTTTTTTAAAATTAGGATTTGGGTCAAAGATAGGGTCGTTTAAATTAGGGTTAGATCAAAATTAGGTTGGGGGTCAAATTAGGGTTTTGGGGTCAAATTAGGGTTTCGGTCAAATTTTAGGTCAAAATTTAGGTTTTCGGTCCAAATTAGGTTTTAGTTCAAAATTTAGGGTTTGGGATCAAAATTAGGTTAGGGTCAAAATTAGGTTTAGGCTTTGAATTATGTGGTCTGGGTCTAAATTAGGTTTGGGTCAATTAGGTTTGGGTCAAAATTTGGTCATAATTTGGGTTTTGGGTCAAAATTAGGGTAGTTTGAATAGGTTAAATTAGGGTTTGGGTCAAGTTCGGTTTGGGTCAAAAATAGGTTTCCGGATCAAATTTAGGCTTTTGGGTCAACATTAGGTTGAATTTGGCTTTTGAGTTAAAAATAGGGTTTTGGGTCAAAATTAGGTTTTTCATTCAAATTAGGGTTTGGGTCAAAATTTGGGTTTTGGGTCTAAATTAAGGTGTCGCTTTGAGTGGTTTTGGGACAAAAAAAGGATTTGAATTAGATATTGGGTCTAAATTAGGTTAGAATTAGGTTGGGTCAAAATTAGGTTTTGGGTCAAAATTAGGTTTCGGGTCAAATTTAGGTGGCAAATTCAGGTTTAAGGTTAAAATTTGGCTTTTGAGTTAAAAATAGGGTTTTGGGTCAAAAATTTGGTTCTGTGTCCAAATTAGGTTTTGGGTCAAAATTTAGGGTTGGTCAAATTTGGGTTTGGGGTCAAAATTAAGGTGTCAGGCTTTGAGTTAGGTTTTGGGACAAATAGGGTTAGAATTAGGGTAGGATCAAAATTAGGTTTAGAATTAGGTCAGGTGGGTCTAAATTAGGTTTGGGTCAAAATTAGTGTTTGGGTCAAATTTAGGTTTGGCTTAAATTTAGGTTTAGGGTCAAAATTTAGGGTTTTGGATTAAAATTTGGGTCCTGGGTTAAATCTAGGTTTTGGGACAAAATTAGGGTTAGAATTAGGTCTGGTTAAAATTTAGGGTGTAGGATCAAAATTAGGGTTCATGGTCAAAATTAGGGTTTAGGCTTTGAATTATGGTTTTTGGTCAAAATTATGGGTTAAATTTGGTTTTGGGTCAAAATTAGGTTTTGGGTCAAAATTTAGGGTTTTGGATCAAATTTAGGTTTGGGTCAAATTAGGGTTTGGGAAATTAGGTTTTGGGTCAAAATTAGGGTTTTGGGAAAATTAGGTTTTGGGTCAAACTAGGTTTTGGGTCAAAATTAGGTTTATGGGTCAAAATTAGGGTTTAATTTTCAAAATTAGGTTTTGGACAAAATTAGGTTTTTGGTCAAAATTAGGTATTAGGTCCAATTAGGTTTTTGGTCAAATTAGGGTTTGGGGTCAAATTGTGTTAGGTTATTTTAGGGTCAAAATTTCGCTTGGGTCCAAATTTAGGTTTTGGGTCAAATTTAGGTTTAGGATCAAAATTAGGGTTTAGGGTCAAAATTAGGTTTAGGGTCAAAATTAGGGTTTTGGGTGTAAATTAGGGTTTTGGTCTAAATTTAGGCTTTGGGTCAAAATTAAAATTAGGGCGGGTATGGGTTTAAATTAGGGTTTGGGTCAAAATTTGGGTTTGGGTTCAAAATTTGGGTTTAAATTAGGTTTGGTTTGGGCAAAATTAGGTTTAGGGTCAAATTAGGGTTTGGGTCAATTTAGGGTTTTGGTCAAAATTAGGTTTGGGTTCAAAATTTGGTTTTAGGTCAAAATTATGGTTTTGGTCAAAATTAGGGTTTGGGTCAAAATTAGGGTTTTCCGGTAATTATGGTTTTGAGAAATTAGGGTTTTGGGTCAAAATTAGGTTTAGGGTCAAAATTAGGTTTGTGGTTTTAAAATTAGGTTTTGGGGGTCAATTTAGGTTTTGGGTCAAAATTTAGGTTTTTGGTTAATATTAGGTTTTCGGTTCAAATTTAGGGATTTTGGTCAAAATTAGGTTTCGGTCAAATTGTTTAGGGTTGTCAACATTAGGGTTTGAATTTTTTTGAGTCAAAATTAGGGTTTTGGGTCAAAATTAGGTAAGAATTAGGGTTTTGGTAAAAATTAGGGTTTAGGGTCAAAATTAGGGTTCAAATTAGGTTTTAGATAACATTAGGTTTTGGGTCAAAATTATGGTTTTGGGTCAAATTAGGCTTGGGTTATTTTAGGTCAAAATTTGTTTTGGGTCCAAATTAGGGCTTTGGGTCAAATTTAGGTTTAGGTCAAAATTAGGGTTTAGGGTCAAAATTAGGTTTAGGGTTTGAATTAGGTCAGGTCTAAATTAGGTTTTGGGTCAAATTAGGTTTTGGGTCAAAATTAGGTTTTGGGTCAAATTAGGTTGGATCAAAATGGGTTTTGGGTCAAAATTAGTGGTTAAGGTTTTGAATTAGGTTTTGGGTCAAATTTAGGGTTTTGGGTCAAAAATAGGTTTCTGGTCAAATTTAGGGTTTTGGGTCAAATTTAGGTTTGAATTTGGTTTTGGGGTTAAAATTAGGGTTTTGGGTCAAATTTTGGTTTTGGGTTCAAATTAGGGTTTTGGGTAATAATTAGGGTTTTGGGTCAAAATTAGGTAATTAAGGTGTCGGGCTTTGAGTTTAAAAAGGGTTTTGGGTCAAATTAAATTAGGTATTGGTCTAAATTAGGGTTAGAATTAGGTTTGTGTCAAAATTAGGTTTTGGGTCAAAATTAGGTTCTGGTCAAATTTAGGGTTTTGGGTCAACATTGGTAGGTTTGAATTTGGCTTTTGAGTTAAAAATAGGTTTCCAATCAAAATTTTGCTTTTGTGTCCAAATTAGGTTTTTTGGGTAAAATTTAGGTTTTGGGTCAAAATTTGGGTTTTGGTCAAAATTAAGGTGTCGGGTTTTGAGTTAAAAAAGGGTTTTGGGACAAAAAGGGTTTGAATTAGGTATTGGGCCTAAATTAGGTTAGAATTAGGTTGGGTCTAAATTAGGTTTTGGGTCAAAATTTGGGTTTTCGGGTCAAATTTAGGGTTTCCGGTTAAATTTAGGTTTAGGGTCAAAATTTAGGGTTTTGGATTAAAAATATGGGTTCGGGTTAAATCTAGGGTTTTTGGGACAAAAATAGGGTTAGAATTAGGGTTTTGGTTAAAATTTAGGTTTAGGATCAAAATTAGATTCAGGGTCAAAATTAGGTTTAGGCTTTGAATTAGGTTTTGGATCAAAATTAGTTTGGGTTATAATTTGGGTTTTGGGTCAAAATTTGGGTTTTGGGTCAAAATTAGGTTTCGGGTTCAAATTTAGGTTTTGGGTCAAAATGGTTTTGGCATTAGGTTTTGGGTCACATTAGGGTAATTAGGGGGTTAAAATTAGGGTTTTGGGTCAAATTAGGTTTTGGTCAAAATTAGGTTTGGGTCAAAATTAGGGTTTTGGGTAAAATTAGGTTTGGGTCAATTGGTAAATTAGGCTTGGGTCAAATTAGGGGTTCTTGGTCAAATAGGTTGGTTAGGGTCTAAATTAGGGTTTAGGAATTAGGGTTGGGATTTGGGTAAATTTAGGTTTAGGGTCAAAATTAGGGTTTAGGTCAAAATTAGGTTTTGGGTTAAAATTAGGGTTTGGGGTCAAATTTTTGGGTCAAAATTAGGTTTGGGTCAAAAATTAGGGTTTGGGTCAAAATTTGGGTTTTGGGTCAAAAATAAAATTTGGGTTTTAGTTAATAAGGGTTTTAGGTCAAATTAGGTTTAGGTTAAAATTAGGGTTTTGGGTCAATAGGTTTGGGGTCAAAAATTAGGGTTTTGGGTCAAAAATTTAGGGTTTCGGGTCAAAATTAGGGTTTGGGTCAAAATTAGGTTTTGGGAATTTAGGTTTTGGGTCAAAATTAGGGTTTTGGGTCAAAATTAGGGTTTGAGTCAAATTTTTGGGTTTTGAGCCAATTGGTTTGGGGTCAAAATTAGGGTTTAGGTTGGAAATTAGGTTTAGGGTTTGAATTAGGTTTTGGGTCAAAATTAGGGTTTTGGGTCAAAATTAGGTTTCGGTTCAAATTTAGGGTTTTCGGGTCAACATTAGGTTTAGGGTTTAAATTTTGGTTTTGATTAAAAATAGGGTTTTGGGTCAAAATTAGGGTAGAATTAGGGTTTTGCTTTAAAATTAGGGTTTAGGGTCAAAATTAGGGTTAAATTAGTTTTGTTCAGTAGGAAATGAGGTTTGGGGTCAAATTAGGGTCTTGGGTCCAAATTAGGGGGTTTAGGTCATAGGTCAAAATTTAGGGTTTTGGGTCCAAATTAGGGTTTTGGTTCAAATTTAGGGTTTGGGATCAAAATTAGGTTTAGGGTCAAAATTAGGTTTAGGTAATTATGGTTTTGGATCAAAATTAGGTTTGGGTCAAAATTAGGTTTTGGGTTGAATTAGGTTTTGGGTCAAAATTAGGGCTTTGGTTTAAATTTGGGTTTTGAGTCAAAATTAGGGTTTGGGCAAAAAGGTTATAGGGTTGGGAAGGGTCATTTAGGGTTTTGGGTCAAATTAGGTTCGGATCAAATTTAGGGTTCTGGGTCAACATTAGGGTTTGAATTTGGTTTGAGTTAAAAATAGGGTTCGGGTCAAAAATTAGGTAAATTAGGGTTTTGGTCAAAATTTGGGTTTTGGGTCAAAATTAGTGTCGGTTTGAAAAAGGGTTTTGGAAGGGTTTGAATTAGGGTATTGGTCTAAATTAGGTTAGAATTAGTTGGGTCAAATTAGGTTTTGGGTCAAAATTAGGTTTGGGTCAAATTTAGGGTTTTGGGTCAACATTAGGGTTTAGGTTTGAATTTGGCTTTTGAGTTAAAAAATAGGGTTTTGGGTCAAAAAGGATGGTTTGGGTCAAAATTTAGGTTTTGGGTCAAAATTTGGGTTTTGGGTCAAAATTAAGGTGTTTCGGGCTTTGAGTTAAAAAAAGGGTTTTGGGACAAAAAAGGGTTTGAATAGGGTATTGGGTCTAAATTAGGGTTAGAATTAGGTTTGGGTGTAAATTAGGTTTTGGGTCAAAATTAGGTTCGGGTCAAATTTAGGGTTCCGGTTAAATTTAGGGTTTAGGGTCAAAATTTAGGGTTTTGGATTAAAATATGGGTTCTAAGTTAAATCTAGGTTTTGGGACAAAAATAGGGCTAGAATTAGGGTTTTGGTTAAAATTTAGGGTTTAGGATCAAAATTAGGGTCGTGGTCAAAATTAGGGTTTAGGCTTTGAATTAGGGTTTTTGGTCAAAATTAGGGGTTATAATTTGGGTTGTGGGTCAAAATTTGGGTAAAATTAGGGTAAAGGGAATTAGGGTTTGGGCAAACGGTTTTGGGTAAAATAGGTGAAAATAGGGTTTGTCAAAATAGGTAGAATTGGTGAGAAAAAGGGTGGGGGTAAATTAGGTTGTAAATTAGGGTTGGGAATTTACAAAATTAGGGGGGTCAAGGAGAAATTAGGTTAGGTCAAATTAGGTTTGGGTAATAGGGGAAAAAGGGGGGAAAATGGCTTTGGGTCAAATAGGTTTGGGTAAAATTAGGTCTGGGTAAATTAGGTTGGGTAAAATTTGGGTTTGGGTCATTGGGGTTAAATAGTAGGTATTAGGTCAAAATAGGTTTAGGGTCAAAATTAGGGCTTGGGTCAAATTTTGGGTTTTGGATCAAAATTAGGGTTTAATTAGGGTTTTGGATCAAAACTAGGTTCTGGGTCAAAATTTCGGTTTTTGAGTCAAAATTTGGGTTTTGAGCAAAATTAGGTTTTGGGTCAAAATTAGGGTTTAGGGTTTGAATTAGAAAGGGTTTGGGTCAAAATTAGGGTTTTGGGTCAAAATTAGGTTTTGGGTCAAAATTGGGGTTGGTTCAAATTTAGGGTTTCGGTCAAAATTAGGGTTTGGAGGGGCAACAAGGTTTAGGGTTTGAATTTTGGTTTTGAGTTAAAAATAGGGTTTTGGGTTAAAAATAGGGTAAGAATTAGGTTTTGTTTGTTCAAAATTAGGTTTAGGGTCAAAATTAGGGTTCAAATTAGGGTTTTAGATCAAAATTAGGGTTTTGGGGTCTAAATTAGGTTTTGGGTCTAAATTAGGCTTTGGGTTATTTTAGGTCAAAATTTCGGTTTTGGGTCCAAATTAGGTTTTGGTTCAAATTTAGGGTTTAGGATCAAAATTAGGGTTTAGGGTTAAAATTAGGGTTTAGGCTTGAATTAGGGTTGTGGGTCTAAATTAGGTTTGGTAAATTGGTGATAATTGGGTGGTAAAATTAGGGTTTTGGTTTTAATTTGGGTTTTGGGTCAAAATTAGGGTTAAGGTTTTGAATTAGGTTTTGGGTCAAATTTCGGGTTTTGGGTAAAAATAGGTTTCGGATCAAATTTAGGGTTTTGGGGCAACATTAGGGTTTGAATTTGGCTTTTGAGTTAAAAATAGGGTTTTGGGTCAAAATTTTGGTTTTGGTTCAAAATTTGGGTTTTGGGTCGAAATTAAGGTGTCGGGCTTTGAGTTAAAAAAAAGGGTTTTGGGACAAAAAAAAGGGTTTGAATTAGGGTATTGGGTCTAAATTAGGGTTTTGGGTCAAAATTAGGTTTCTGGGTCAAATTTAGGGGTTTGGGTCAAATTTAGGGTGGAAATTAGGTTGGTTTGATTTGTTGAGTAAAAAAGGGTTGGGAGTGGAAATTAGGGTTTGGGTAAATTTAGGTTTGGGTAATGGGTTTGGGTAAATTAGGTGGTTTGGTTAAAAAAGGGTTTTGGGGAAAAGGGTTTGAATTAGGTATGGGTCAAATTAGGTTAGAATTAGGTTGGGTAAATTAGGGTTTTGGGTCAAAATTAGTGTTCTGGGTCAAAATTAGGGTTCTGGCTTAAATTTAGGGTTTAGGGTCAAAATTTAGGGTTTTGGATTAAAATTTGGGTGTTGGGTTAAATCTAGAGTTTCGGGACAAAAATAGGGTTAGAATTAGGTTTTGGTTAAAATTTAGGGTTTAGGATCAAAATTAGGGTTCATTGGTCAAAATTAGGTTTAGGCTTTGAATTAGGTTTTTGGTCAAAATTAGGTTAGGTTATATTGGGTTATCAAAATTAGGTTTGGGGTCAAAATTAGGTTTTGGGTCAAAAATTAGGGTTTGGGGTTTGGCATTTAGGGTTTGGGCAAAATTAGGGTTTTGGGTCAAATTTTTAGGTTTTTGGTCAAAATTAGGTTTAGGTCAAAATAGGGTTCTTGGGTCAAAAAATAGGTTTTCAAAATTAGGTTTTGGATCAATTAGGGTTTTGGGTCTAAATTTGGGTTTTGGGTCATTAGGTCGGATTATTTTAGGTCAAATTAGGTTTTGGGTAAATTAGGTTTGGGTAAATGTTTGGGTTTTTAGTCAAATTGGTTTAGGATCCAAATTAGGTTTAGGGTCAAAATTAGGTTTAGGCTTTGAATTAGGGTTTTGGGTGTAAATTAGGTTTTGGGTCAATATTAGGTTTTGGGTCAAAATTAGGGTTTGGGTTATAATTAGGGTTTTGGGTCAAAATTTGGTTTTGGATAAATTTGGGTTTAAATTTAGGTTTTTAGGGTCAAAATTAGGGTTTTAGGTAAAATTAGGGTTTAGGGTCAAAAATAGGGTTCTGGGTCAAATTTTAGGTTTTGGATCAAAATAGGGAATTAGGGTTTTGGATCGAATTAGGTTTTGGGTCAAAATTTGTTTTGAGTCAAATTCGGTTTTGAGCCCAATTAGGTTTTGGGGTCATTGGTTTGGGGGTTGGGATTAGGGTTTTGGGTCAAAATTGGGTTTTGGGTCAAAATTGGGGTTTCGGTTCAAATTTAGGGTTTTGGTCAACATTAGGGTTTAGGGTTTGAATTTTGGTTTTGAGTTAAAAATAGGTTTTGGGTTAAAGGTAGTAGGTTTTGTAAAATTAGGGTTTAGGGTCAAAGATAGGGTTCAAATTAGGTTTTAGATGGAATTAGGGTTTGGGGTCAAAATTAGGGTTTTGGGTAAATTAGTTTGGGTTTTTTAGGTCAAAATTTGGGTTTTGGGTCCAAATTAGGGTTTTGGTTCAAATTTAGGTTTGGGATCAAAATGGTTTAGGGTCAAAATTAGGGTTTAGGCTTTGAATTATGGTTTGGGTCTAAATTAGGGTTTGGGTTAGAATTAGGGTTTGGGTCAAATTTAGGGCTTTGGTTTATAATGGGTCTGGGGCAAAATTAGGGTTGGTTAGGTTTTGAATTAGGTTTTGGGTCAAGTTTAGGTTTTGAGTCAAAAATAGGTTTCGGATCAAATTTAGGTTTTGGGTCAACATTAGGGTTTGAATTTGGCTTTTGAGTTAAAAATAGGGTTTTGGGTCAAAATTTTGGTTTTTGTGGGTCAAAATTAGGGTTTTGGGTCAAATTTGGGTTTTAAATTAAGGTGTCGGGTTTTGAGTTAAAAAAAGGGTTTTGGGACAAAAAGGGTTTGAATTAGGTATTGGGTCTAAATTAGGTTAGAATTAGGTCAGGTCAAAATTAGGTTTTGGGTCAAAATTAGGGTTTGGGTCAAATTTAGGGTTTTGGGTCAACATTAGGGTTAAGGTTTGAATTTGGTTTTGGAGTTAAAAATAGGGTTTTGGGTAAAATTTTGGGTTTGGTGTCCAAATTAGGTTTTGGGTCAAAATTTAGGGTTTTGGGTCAAAATTTGGGTTTTGGGTCAAAATTAAGGTGTCGGGGTTTTGAGTTAAGGGTTTGGGGACAAAAAAAGGGTTAGAATTAGGGTAATGGGTCTAAATTAGGTTCAGAATTAGGTTATGGTTCAAAATTATGGTTTTGGGACAAAATTAGGTTTTGGGTCAAATTTAGGTTTTGGTTAAATTTGGTTTAGGGTCAAAATTTAGGGTTTTGGATCAAAATTTGGGTTCTAGGTTAAATCTAGGTTTTCGGACAAAATTAGGTTTAGAATTAGGTTTTGGTTAAAATTTAGGTTTAGGATCAAAATTAGGTTTAGGGTCAAAATTAGGGTTTAGGCTTTGAATTAGGTTTTTGGTCAAAATTAGGTGTGGGTTATAATTAGGTTTTGGGTCAAAATTATTTGGGTCAAAATTAGGTTTATTAGGTTTTGGGTCAAAATTAGGGTTTAGGTTCAAAATTAGGGTTTTGGGTCAAATTTAGGTTTTGGGTCAAAATTAGGTTTTTTAGGGTCAAAATAGGTTTGGTCAAAATAGGGTTTGGAAGGGGTTTTGGGTCAAAATTAGGGGTTTGGGCAAAATTGGGTCTTGTTTGGTCAAATTAGGGTTTTGGGTCAAAATTAGGGTATTTTAGGTAAAATTAGGTTTTGGGTCAAAATTTTTTTTAGGTCAATTTTTTGGGTCAATCTAGGTTTAGGATCAAAATTAGGTTTTGGGTCAAAATTAGGGTTTAGGTCAAAATTAGGGTTTTAGGTGAAAATTAGGTTTTGGGTCAGAATTACGGTTTGGGTCAAAATTAGGGTTTGGGTTAAATTAGGGTTTTGGGTCAAAATTTGGGTTTTGGGATCAAATTTGGGTTTAAATTAGGGTTTTAGGTCAAAATTAGGTTTTGGAATTAGGGTTTAGGGTTAAAATTAGGGTTTTGGGTCAATTTTTGGGTTTTGGATCAAATTTATGGTTGGTATTAGGGTTTTGGATCAAAATTAGGTTTTGGGTAAAATTTGGGTTTTGAGTCAAAATTAGGGTTTGAGCCAAATTAGGTTTTGGGTCAAAATTAGGTTTAGGGTTTGAATTAGGGTTTTAGGGTTTGAATTAGGGTTTTGGGGTCAATTGGTTGGTCAATTTGGGTTTTGGGTCAAAATTGGGGTTCTGGTTCAAATTTAGGGTTTTGGGTCAACATTAGGGTTTAGGGTTTGAATTTTGGTTTTGAGTTAAAAATAGGGTTTGGTAAAAATAGGGTAAAATTAGGTTTTGCTTTAAAATTAGGGTTTAGGGTCAAAGATAGGGTTCAAATTAGGTTTTAGATCAGAATTAGGGTTTGGGGTCAAATTAGGGGTTTTGGGTCTAAATTAGGCTTTAGGTTATTTTAGGTCAAAATTACGGTTTTGGGTCAAAATTAGGGTTTTGGTTCAAATTTAGGGTTTGGGATCAAAATTAGGTTTAGGGTCAAAATTAGGGTTTAGGCTTTGAATTATGGTTTGGGTCTAAAATTAGGTTTTGGGTTAGAATTAGGGTTTTGGGTCAAATAGGTTGGGTGGTTTATAAATTAGGTTTGGGGTGAAAATTAGGGTTTTGGTTTTGAATTAGGGTTTTTGGTCAAATTTCGGGTTTTGGGTAAAAAATAGTTTTCTGTATCTAATTTAGGGTTTTGGGTCAACTTTAGTGTTTGATTTTGTCTTTTGAGTTAAAAATAGGGTTTTGGGTCAAAATTTTGGTTTTGTCCAAATTAGGTTTTGGGTCAAAAATTTGGGTTTTGGGTCGAAATTAGGTGTCGGGCTTTGAGTTAAAAATAAGGGTTTGGGACAAAAAAGGGTTTGAATTAGGTATTTGGTCTAAATTAGGGTTAGAATTAGGTTGGGTCAAAATTAGGGTTTTTGGTCAAAATTAGGTTTCTGGAACAAATTTAGGGTTTTGCGTCAACATTAGGGTTTGAATTTGGTTTTTGAGTTAAAAATAGGGTTTTGGGTAAAAATCTCGGTTCTGTATCCAAATTAAGGTTTTGGGTCAAAATTTAGGGTTTTGGGTCTAAATTTGGGTTTTGGGTCGAAATTAAGGTGTCGGGCTTTGAGTTAAAAAAAAAGGGTTTTGGGACAAAAATAGGGTTTGAATTAGGGTATTGGGACTAAATTAGGGTTAGAATTAGGTTGTGGGTCAAAATTAGGTTTTGGGTCAAAATTAGGGTTCTGGGTAAATTTAGGGTTTTAAATTTAGGTTTAGGGTCAAAATTTAGGGTTTTGGATTAAAATTTGGGTTCTAGGTTAAATCTAGGGTTTCGGGACAAAAATAGGGCTAGAATTAGGGTTTTGGTTAAAATTTAGGGTTTAGGATCAAAATTAGGTTTAGTGGTCAAAATTAGGTTTAGGCTTTGAATTAGGGTTTTTGGTCAAAATTAGGGCTGTGGGTGATAATTTGGGTTTTGGGTCAAAATTTCGGTTTTGGGTCAAAATTAGGGTTTAGGGTTTGAATTAGGGTTTTGGGTCAAATTTCGGGTTTGGGGTCAAAATTAGGGTTTAGTGTCAAAATATGGTTCTTTTCTAAAATATGGTTCGAATTAGGGTTTTGGATCAGAATTAGGGTTTTTGGTCTAAATTTGGGTTTTGGGTCAAATTAGGGCTTTGGGTTATGGGTCTAAATTAGGGTTTTGGGTCAAATTACGGTTTAGGTTTAGGTTCAAAATTAGGGTTTTGGGTCAAAATTAGGGTTTCGGGTTAGAATTAGGGTTTTGGGTCTAAATTAGGGTTTCACGTTAGAATTCGGGTTTTGGGTCAAATTTAGGGTTTTGGGTTAGAATTAGGGTTTTGGGTCAAAATTAGGGTTTTGGGTCAAAATTTGGGTTTGGGTCAAAATTAGGGTTTTTTAGGTCATTAGGTCAAAATTAGGTTTAGGGTCAAAATTAGGTTTGGGTCAAATTTTGAAATTGGTAAAATAAAATTAGGTTTTGGATTAGGTTTAATTAGGTGGGTCAAATTTAGGTTTTGGGTCAAAATTAGGTTTTGGGTCAAATTTGGTTTTGGGTCAAAATGGGTTTAGGGTTTTGGGTAAAATTAGGGTTTAGGGTTTAAATTGGTTTTAATTAGTTGGGTAAATTAGGTTTTGGGTCAAAATAGGGTCTGGGTTCAAATTTAGGTTTTCGGTCAACATTAGGTTTAGGGTTTGAATTTTGGTTTTGAGTTAAAAATAGGGTTTTGGGTTAAAAATAGGGTAAGAATTAGGTTTGGTTTGGCTTAGTAAAATTAGGGTTTAGGGTCAAAATTAGGTAGGGTTCAAATTAGGTTTTAGATCAGAATTAGGGTTTGGGTCTAAATTAGGGTTTTGGGTCTAAATTAGGTTTGGGTTATTTTAGGTCAAATTGGGTTTTGGGTCCAAATTAGGTTTTGGTTCAAATTTAGGGTTTAGGATCAAAATTAGGTTTAGGGTCAAAATTAGGGTTTAGGCTTTGAATTAGGGTTGGGGTCTAAATTAGGGTTTTGGGTAATTGGTTTGGGTCAATTTAGGGTTTTGGGTTATATTTTGTGTTTTGGGTCAAAATTAGGGGAATTGGGGTAGGTTTGAATTAGGGTTTTGGTCATTCGGTTTTGGGTCACAATTAGGGTTCTGGGTCAAATTTAGGGTTTTGGGTCAACATTAGGGTTTGAATTTGGCTTTTGAGTTAAAAATAGGGTTTTGGGTCAAAATTTTGGTTTTCTGTCCAAATTAGGGTTTTGGGTCAAAATTTGGGTTTTGGGTCAAAATTAAGGGTGGGCTTTGAGTTATAAAAAGGGTTTTGGGAAAAAGGGTTTGAATTGGATTGGGTAATTAGGGTTAGAATTAGGTTGGGTCAAAATTAGGTTTTGGGTAAAATTAGGTTTTGGGTCAAATTTAGGGTTTTGGGTCAACATTAGGGTTTAGGTTTGAATTTGTTTTGAGTTAAATTTAGGGTTTTGGGTCAAAATAGGTTGGAAATTAGGGTTTGGGTCAAAATTTAGGTTTTGGGTCAAAATTGGGTTTGGGTCAAAATTAAGGTCGGTTGAAAATTAGGGTTTTGGGACAAAAAAGGGTAAGAATTAGGGTATTGGGTCTAAATGTGGGTTAGAATTAGGTTTAGGTGTAAATTAGGTTTTGGGTCAAAATTAGGTTTTGGGTCAAATTTAGGGTTCAGGCTTAAATTTAGGTTTAGGGTCAAAATTTAGGGTTTTGGATTAAAATTTGGGTTTTGGGTTAAATCTAGGGGTTTGGGACAAAAGTAGGGTTAGAATTAGGGTTTTGGTTAAAATTTAGGTTTAGGATCAAAATTAGGGTTTGGGTCAAAATTAGGGTTTAGGCTTTGAATTAGGTTTTTGGTCAAAATTAGGCTTTGGGTTATAATTTGGGTTTGGGTCAAAATTTCGGTTTTGGGTCAAAATTAGGGTTTGGGGTCAAAATTAGGTTTTCGGGTCAAAATTAGGTTTTCGGGTCAAAGGGTTTTGGGTCAATATTAGGGTTTTGGGTCAAATTTAGGTTTTAGGGTCAAAATTAGGTTTTTTGGTCAAAATTTGGGTTTTGGGTAAAAATCTGGGTTTTGGGTCAAAATTAGGGTTTTGGTCAAATTAGGGTTTCGGATCAAAATTAGGGTTTTGGTCAAAATTAGGGTTTTGGGTCAAATTAGGGTTTTGGGTTATTTAGGTTTGGGTTAAATTAGGGTTTTGGGTCAAAATTAGGGTTAGGGGATTTTAGGTCAAAATTAGGGTTTGGGTCAAAATTAGGTTTTAGGTCAAAATTAGGTTTAGGGTCAAAATTAGGTTTTGGGTCAAAATTAGGGTTTTGTAAATTAGGTTTTGGGACAAAATTAGGGTTTTGGATCAAATTTAGGGTTTAGGGTCAAAATTAGGGTTTCGTGTCAAAATTAGGGTTTTGGGGTCAAAATTAGGGGTTTAAATTTGGGTTTTGGGTCAAAATTAGGTTTTGGGTCAAAATTAGGTTTAGGGTCAAAATTAGGGTTTTGGGTCAAAATTTAGGTTTTGGGTCAAATTTAGGGTTTTGGGTCAAAATTAGGGTTCAAATTAGGTTTTGGGTTAAAATTAGGGTTTTGGGTCAAAATTTGGGTTTTGGGTCAAAATTAGGTTTTGGGTCAAAATTAGGTTTGAGTCAAAATTAGGTTTTTGGGTCAAAATTAGGGTTTTGGGTCAAAATTAGGGTTTAGGGTCAAAATTAGGTTTGGGTCAAAATTAGGGTTTTGGGTCAAAATTGGTTTAATTAGGTTTTTCAAAATTAGGGTTTTGGGTCAAATTAGGGTTTTGGGTAATTGGGCTTTGAGTTCAAAATTAGGTTTTGGGTCAAAATTAGGGTTTGGAAATTTGGGTTTTGGGTTAAATTAGGTTTTAAAATTAGGGTTTTGGTCAAAATTAGGGTTTAGGGTCAAATTAGGGTTCTAATTATGGTTTTAGATCAAAATTAGGGTTTGGGGTATTAATTAGGGTTTTTGGTCTAAATTAGGGCTTTGGGTTATTTTAGGTCAAAATTTAGGTTTTGGGTCAAAATTAGGTTTTGGTTCAAATCTAGGGTTTGGGATCAAAAATTAGGTTTAGGGTCAAAATTAGGGTTTAGGCTCAAAATTAGGGTTTGGGTCTAAAATTAGGGTTTAGGCTTAGAATTAGGTTTTCGGTCAAAATTAGGGCTCTGGGTTATAATTTGGGTTGTGGGTCAAAATTTCGGTTTTGGGTCAAAATTAGGGTTAACGTTTTGAATTAGGGTTTTCGGTCAAATTTCAGGTTTTGGGTCAAAAATAGGTTTCTGGATCAAATTTAGGGTTTTGGGTCAACATTAGGGTTTGAATTTGGCTTTTGAGTTAAAAATAGGGTTTTGGGTCAAAATTTTGGTTTTCTGTCCAAATTAGGGTTTTGGGTCAAAATTTGGGTTTTGGGTCGAAATTAAGGTGTCGGGCTTTGAGTTAAAAAAAAGGGTTTTGGGACAAAAAAAGGGTTTGAATTAGGGTATTGGTCTAAATTAGGGTTAGAATTAGGTTGTGGGTCAAAATTAGGGTTTTGGGTCAAAATTAGGGTTCTGGGTCAAATTTAGGGTTTTGGGTCAACATTAGGGTTTAAGGTTTGAATTTGGCTTTTGAGTTAAAAATAGGGTTTTGGGTCAAAATTTCGGTTTTGTGTCCAAATTAGGGTTTTGGGTCAAAATTTAGGGTTTTGGGTCAAAATTTGGGTTTTGGGTCGAAATTAAGGTGTCGGGCTTTGAGTTAAAAAAAGGGTTTTGGGACAAAAAAGGGTTTGAATTAGGGTATTGGGTCTAAATTAGGGTTAGAATTAGGTTGTGGGTCTAAATTAGGGTTTTGGGTCAAAATTAAGGTTCTGTATCAAATTTAAGGTTCTGGCTTAAATTTAGGGTTTAGGGTCAAAATTTAGGGTTTTGGATTAAAATTTGGGTTCTGGGTTCAATCTAGGGTTTCGGGACAAAAATAGGGTTAGAATTAGGGTTTTGGTTAAAATTTAGGGTTTAGGATCAAAATTAGGGTTCAGGGTCAAAATTAGGGTTTAGGCTTTGAATTAGGGTTTTTGGTCAAAATTAGAATTCGGGTTATAATTTGGGTCTTTGGGTCAAAAATTAGGGTTTTGGGTCAAAATTAGGGTTTAGGGTTTAAAATTAGGTTTTGGGTCAAATTAGGTTTGGGTCAAAATAGGTTTTGGCATTAGGGTTTTGGGTCAAAATTAGGGTTTTGGGTCAAAATTAGGGTTTTGGGTCAAAATTAGGTTTTGGGTCAAAATTAGGGTTTAGGGTCAAAATTAGGTTTTGGGTCAAAATTAGGTTTTGGTCAAAATTAAGGTTTTGGGTCAAAATTGGGTTTTGGGTCAAATTAGGGTTTTGAGTTAAATTAGGTTTTGGGTCAAAAATTAGGGTTTTGGGTTAAAATTAGGGTTTGGGTCAAAATTAGGGTTTTGGGTCAAAATTTAGGGTTTAGGTCAAATTAGTTGGGTCAAAATTAGGTTTTGGGTCAAAATTAGGGTTTTGGGTCAAAAATTAGGTTTTGGGTCAAATTTAGGGTTTGGGTCAAAATTAGGGTTTTGGGTCAAAATTAGGGTTTAGGGTCAAATTAGGGTTTTGGGTCAAAATTAGGGTTTGGGTCAAAATGGTGGGTAAAATCAAAATTAGGTTTTGGGTCAAAATTAGGGTTTAAATTAGTTAGGGTTTGGGTCAAAATTAGGGTTTTGGGTCAAAATTAAGTGTTTAGGGTCAAAATTAGGGTTTTGGGTAAAATTAGGTTTTGGGTCAAATTTTGGTTTTGGGTCAAAATTAGGTTAGGGGGAAATTAGGTAGTTTGGTAAAATTAGGGTTGGGTCAAAAGTGTTTGAAAAAGGTAGGATTTGGGTAATTGGGTTTGGGTCAAAATTAGGGTTTTGGGTCAAATTTAGGTTTAGGGTAAATTTAGGTTTTGGGTCAAAATTAGGGTTTAAGGTTTGAATTAGGGTTTTGAGAAAGGTTTGGAATTAGGTTTTGGTAAATTAGGTTTGGGTCAAAATTAGGGTTTTGGAAATAGGGTAAATTAGGGTTTTGGGTCAAAATAGGGGAAAGGGTCAAATTAGGGTTTAAATTAGGTTTTGGGTCAAAATTAGGGTTTTGGGTAAATTAGGTTTGGGTATTTAGGTCAAAATTTAGGTTTTGGGTCCAAATTAGTGGTATTTAGGGTTTTGAAAATTAGGGTTTAGGGTCAAAATTAGGGTTTAGGCTTAGAATTATGGTTTTGGGTCAAAATTAGGTTTTGGGTTAGAATTAGGGTTTTGGGTCAAATTAGGCTTTGGTTTATAATTTGGGGGTTTTGGGTCAAAATTAGGGTTTTGGTTTTGAATTAGGTTTTGGGTCAATTTCGGGTTTTGGGTCAAAAATAGGTTTCCGGATCAAATTTAGGGTTTTGGGTCAACATTAGGGTTTGAATTTGGTTTTTGAGTTAAAAATAGGGTTTTGGGTCAAAATTAGAGTTTTCTGTTCAAATTAGGGTTTTTGGGTCAAAATTTGGGTTTTGGGTCGAAATTATGGTGTCGGGCTTTGAGTTAAAAAAAGGGCTTTGGGACAAAAAAGGGTTTGAATTAGGGTATTGGGTCTAAATTAGGGTTCGAATTAGGTTGTGGGTCAATTAGGTTTTGGGCAAAATTAGGCTGGGTCAAATTTAGGGTTTTGGGTCAACATTAGGGTTTAAGGTTTGAATTTGGGGTGGTAATTTGGGCTTGGTCATTGGTTTTGGGTCACAATTAGGGTTTTGGGTCAAAATTTGGGTTTTGGGTCAAAATTAAGGTGTCGGGCTTTGAGTTAAAATAAGGGTTTTGGGTCAAAAAAGGGGTTTGTTTTAGGGTATGGGGTCTGTATTTGGGTTAGAATTAGGTTTAGGTGTAAATTAGGTTTTGGGTCAAAATTAGGGTTTGGGTCAAATTTAGGGTTTGGCTTAAATTTAGGGTTTAGGGTCAAAATTTAGGGTTTTGGATTAAAATTTGGGTTCTGGGTTAAATCTAGGGTTTGGGACAAAAATAGGGCTAGAATTTGGGTTTTGGTTAAAATTTAGGGTTTAGGATCAAAATTAGGTTTGGGGTCAAAATTAGGGTTTAGGCTTTGAATTAGGGTTTTTGTTGGTCAAAATTAGGGTTTTGGGTTAAAATTTGGGTTTGGGTCAAAATTTAGGGTTTTGGGTCAAAATTAGGGTTTAGGGTCAAAATTAGGGTTTTGGGTCAAAATTAGGTTTAGGGAGGTTAAAATTAGGGTTTTGGGTCAAAATTAGGGTTTTGTCAAAAATAGGGTTTGTCAATTAGGGTTTTGGTTGAATTAGGGTTTTTGGTCTATATTTGGGTTTTGGGTCAAATTAGGGGTCTTGGGTTATTTTAGGTCAAAATTTCAGTTTTGGGTCCAAATTACGTTTTTGGGTCCAATTTAGGGTTTAGGATCAAAATTAGGGTTTAGGGTCAAAATTAGGGTTTAGGCTTTGAATTAGGGTTTTGGGTGTAAATTAGGGTTTTGGGGTCAGAATTACGGTTTTGGTTCAAAATTAGGGGTTTTTGTTATAATTAGGGTTTTGTGTCAAATTTTGGGTTTTGGGTTCAAATTTGGGTTTAAATTAGGGTTTAGGTCTAAATTAGGGTTTGTATTAGGTTTAGGGTCAAAATTAGGGTTTGGGTCAAATTTAGGGTTTGGGTCAAAATTAGGGTTTGGCAATTAGGGTTTTGGAAATTAGGGTTTTGGGTCAAAATTAGGGTTTTGGGTAAAAATTTGTTGTATTGGGTTTTGGGCTGTTGGGTAAAATTAGGGTTTAGGGTTTGAATTAGGGTTTGGGTCGGGGTTTTGGTCAAAATTTGGGTTCAGGTTCAAATTTAGGGTTTGGGTCAAATTAGGGTTTAGGGTTTGAATTTTGGTTTTGAGTTAAAAATAGGGTTTTGGGTTAAAAATAGGGTAAAATTAGGGTTTTGCTTTAATTAGGGTTTAGGGTCAAAGATAGGGTTCAAATTAGGGTTTTGGGTAAAAATTAGGGTTTGGGGTCTAAATTAGGGTTTTGGGTCTAAATTAGGGCTTTGGGTTATTTTAGGTCAAAATTTCGGTTTTGGGTCCAAATTAGGTTTTGGGTCAATTTAGGGTTTGGGATCAAAATTAGGGTTTAGGGTCAAAATTAGGGTTTTTGGTTTGAATTAGGTTTTGGGTCTAAATTAGGGTTTTGGGTTAGAATTAGGGTTTTGGGTCAAAATTTAGGGCTTTGGTTTATAATTTGGGTTTTGGTCAAAATTAGGTTAAGGTTTTGAATTAGGGTTTTGGGTCAAATTTGGGTTTTGGGTCAAAAATAGGTTTTGGATCAAATTTAGGGTTTTGGGTCAACATTAGGGTTTGAATTTGGCTTTTGAGTTAAAAATAGGGTTTTGGGTCAAAATTTTGGTTTTTTGTCCAAATTAGGGTTTGGGATTGGGTTGGGTAAATGGGTTTTGGTCAAATTAAGGTGTCGGGCTTTGAGTTAAAAAGGGTTTTGGGACAAAAAAGGGTTTGAATTAGGGTATTGGGTCTAAATTAGGGTTGTTAGGTTGGGTCAAAATTAGGGTTTTGGGTCAAAATTAGGGGTCTGGGTCAAATTTAGGGTTTTGGGTCAACATTAGGGTTTGTGGTTTTTATTTGGGTTTTGAGTTAAAAATAGGTTTTGGGTCTAAATCTTGGGTTTTGGGTCCAAAATTAGGGTTTTGGGAAAATTAGGGTTTTGGGTAAAATTTAGGGTTTAGGATCAAAATTAGGTTCGTGGTCAAAATTAGGGTTTAGGCTTTGAAAATTAGGGTATTTTGGTCAAAATTAAAGCTAGGGTTATAATTTGGGTTTTGGGTCAAAATTACGGTTTTGGGTCAAAATTAGGTTTGGAAATTTAGGGTTTTAGGAAATTAGGTTTTTGGGACAAAATTTGGGTTTTGGGTCGAAATTAAGGTTTTGGGTCAATTTTCGGGTTTTGGGTCAACATTAGGGTTTGAATTTGGCTTTTGAGTTAAAAATAGGGTTTTGGGTCAAAAGAGGTTAAAATTAGGTTTTGGAAATTTGGGTTTTGGGTCAACATTAGGGTTTAGGGTCAAAATAGGGTTTGGTCAAAATTAGGTTCGAATTAGGTTTTGGATCAAAATTAGGGTTTTGGGTCAAAATTAGGGTTTTGGGTCAAAATTAGGGCTTTGAATATTTAGGGTAAATTAGGTTTAGGGTCAAATTTAGGTTTTGGGTCAAATAGGGTTTGGTTAAATTAGGGTTCTGGGTCAAAATTAGGGTTTAGGATCAAAATTAGGGATTGGGGTCAAAATTAGGGTTCTGGGTCAAAATTAGGGTTTAGGATCAAAATTAGGGATTGGGGTCAAAATTAGGGTTCTGGGTCAAAATTAGGGTTTAGGTTCAAAATTAGGGTTTTGGGTTAAATTTAGGGTTGTGTCAAAATTAGGGTTTTGGGTCAAATTTAGGTTTGAATTAGGGTTTTAGGTCAAAATTAGGGTTGGAATTAGGGTTTTGGGTCAAAATTAGGGTTTTGGGTCAAATGTTTGGGTCAAAATTAGGGTTTTGGGTCAAAATTAGGGTTTTGGGTTTAGGGTCAAAATTAGGGTTTTGGGTCAAAATTAGGTTTAAAAGGGTTTGGTCAAAATTAGGGTTTTGGGGTCAAAATAGGTTGTTAGGGTTTTGGGTCAAAAATTAGGGTTTTTGGTCAAAATTTAGGTTTAGGTAAAATTAGGGTTTAGGGTATAAATTAGGGTTTTGGGTAAGAATTAGGGTTTTGGGTCAAAATTAGGGTTGTGGTTAAAAATTAGGGTTTTGGGTCAAAATTAGGGATTAGGGTTTGAATTTGGGTTTTGAGTTAAAAATAGGGTTTTGGGTTAAAAATAGGTGAATTAGGGTTTTGCTTTAAAATTAGGGTTTAGGGTCAAAGATAGGGTTCAAATTAGGGTTTTAGATCAGAATTAGGGTTTGGGGTCTAAATTAGGGTTTTGGGTCTAAATTAGGGCTTTGGGTTATTTTAGGTCAAAATTTCGGTTTTGGGTCCAAATTAGGGTTTTGGTTCAAATTTAGGGTTTGGGATCAAAATTAGGGTTTAGGGTCAAAATTAGGGTTTAGGCTTTGAATTATGGTTGTGGGTCTAAATTAGGGTTTTGGGTTAGAATTAGGGTTTTGGGTCAAAATTAGGGCTTTGGTTTATAATTTGGGTTTTGGGTCAGAATTAGGGTTTTGGGTCAAAATTAGGGTTAAGGTTTTGAATTAGGGTTTTGGGTCAAATTTCGGGTTTTGGGTCAAAAATAGGTTTCTGGATCAAATTTAGGGTTTTGGGTCAACATTAGGGTTTGAATTTGGCTTTTGAGTTAAAAATAGGGTTTTGGGTCAAAATTTTGGTTTTCTGTCCAAATTAGGGTTTTGGGTCAAAATTTGGGTTTTGGGTCGAAATTAAGGTGTCGGGCTTTGAGTTAAAAAAAGGGTTTTGGGACAAAAAAAGGGTTTGAATTAGGGTATTGGGTCTAAATTTGGGTTAGAATTAGGTTGTGGGTCCAAATTAGGGTTTTGGGTCAAAATTAGGGTTCTGGGTCAAATTTAGGGTTTTGGGTCAACATTAGGGTTTAAGGTTTGAATTTGGCTTTTGAGTTAAAAATAGGGTTTTGGGTCAAAATTTCGGTTTTGTGTCCAAATTAGGGTTTTGGGTCAAATTTTGGGTTTTGGGTCTAAATTAAGGTGTCGGGCTTTAAGTTAATAAAAAGGGTTTGAATTAGGGTATTGGATCCAAATTAGGGTTAGAATTAGGTTGTGGGTCTAAATTAGGGTTTTGGGCCAAATTTAGGGTTCTGGGTCAAATTTAGGTTTCTGGCTTCAATTTAGGGTTTAGGGTCAAAATTTAGGGTTTTGGATTAAAATTTGGGTTCTGGGTTAAATCTAGTGTTTCGAGACAAAAATAGGGTTAGAATTAGGGTTTTGGTTAAAATTTAGGGTTTAGGATCAAAATTTGGGTTCAGGGTCAAAATTAGGGTTTAGGCTTTGAATTAGGGTTTTTGGTCAAAATTAGGGCTCTGGGTTATAATTTGGGTTGTGGGTCAAAATTTCGGTTTTGGGTCAAAATTAGGGTTAAGGTTTTGAATTAGGGTTTGGGTCAAATTTCGGGTTTTGGGTCAAAAATAGGTTTCTGGATCAAATTTAGGGTTTTGGGTCAAAATTAGGGTTAGAATTTCGGTTTTGAGTCAAAATTTCGGTTTTGTGTCCAAATTAGGGTTTTGGGTCAAAATTTGGGTTTTGGGTCAAAATTTGGGTTTTGGGTCGAAATTAAGGTGTCGGGCTTTGAGAAAAAAAAAGGTTTTGGGACAAAAAAAGGGTTTGAATTAGGGTATTGGGTCTAAATTAGGTTTAGAATTAGGGTTTTAGGTCAAAATTAGGGTTTGGGGTCAAAATTAGGTTTGGGGTCAAATTTGGGTTTTGGGTCAACATTAGGGTTTAAGGTTTGAATTTGGCTTTTGAGTTAAAAATAGGGTTTTGGGTCAAAATTTCGGTTTTGTGTCCAAATTAGGGTTTTGGGTCAAAATTTAGGGTTTTGGGTCAAAATTTGGGTTTTGGGTCGAAATTAAGGTGTCGGGCTTTGAGTTAAAAAAAAAGGGTTTTGGGACAAAAAAGGGTTTGAATTAGGGTTAGAATTAGGTTGTGGGTGTAAATTAGGGTTTTGGGTCAAAATTAGGGTTCTGGGTCAAATTTAGGGTTCTGGCTTAAATTTAGGGTTTAGGGTCAAAATTTAGGGTTTTGGATTAAAATTTGGGTTCTGGGTTAAATCTAGGGTTTCAGGACAAAAATAAGGTTAGAATCAGGGTTTTGGTTAAAATTTAGGGTTTAGAATCAAAATTAGGGTTCAGGGTCAAAATTAGTGTTTAGGCTTTGAATTAGGGTTTTTGGTCAAAATTAGGGCTCTGGGTTATAATTTGGGTTGTGGGTCAAAATTTCTGTTTTGGGTCAAAATTAGGGTTTTGGGTCAAAATTACGGATTTGGGTCAAAATTAGGGGTTTGGGTTATAATTAGGGTTTGTATGGGTTTTGGGTCAAAATTTGGGTTTTGAAATTAGGTTTTGGGTCAAAATTAGGGTTTGAATTAGGGTTTTAGGTTAAAATTAGGGTTTTGTTAATTAGGGTTTAGGGTTAGGGTTTGGGTCAAATTTAGGGTTTTGGGTCAAAATAGGGTTCAATTAGGGTTTTGGATCGGAATTAGGGTTTTGGGTCAGAATTACGGTTTTGGGTCAAAATTAGGGGTTTGGGTTATAATTAGGGTTTTGGGTCAAAATTACGGTTATGGGTTTGAATTAGGGTTTAGGGTTTGAATTAGGGTTTTGGGTCAAAATTCGGGTTTTGGGTCAAAATTGGGGTTCTGGTTCAAATTTAGGGTTTGGGGTCTAAATTAGGGTTTTGGGTTTGAATTTGGTTTTTGAGTTAAAAGTAGGGTTTTGGGTAAAAAAGTAGGGTAATTAGGGTTTTGGTTTAAAATTAGGGTTTAGGGTCAAAATAGGGTTCAAATTAGGGTTTTAGGTCAAATTAGGGTTTTGGGTCAAAATTAGGGTTTTGGGTCTAAATTAGGGTTTTGGGTTATTTTTGGGTAAGTTTTAGGTCAAAATTAGGGTTTTGGGTCCAAATTAGGGTTTGGGTCAAAATTAGGTTTGGGCAAATAGGTTTAGGGTCAAAATTAGGGTTTAGGCTTTGAAATTGGTTTTGGGTCTAAATTAGGGTTTTGGGTTAAAATTAGGGTTTTGGGTCAAATTTAGGGCTTTGGTTTATAATTTGGGTTTTGGGTCAAATTAGGGGGTTTTGAATTAGGTTTTGGGTCAAATTTAGGGTTTTGGGTCAAAATAGGTTTTGGATCAAATTAAGGGTATTGGGTCAACGTTAGGGTTTGAATTTGGGTTTTGAGTTATAATTAGGGTTTTGGGTCAAAATTTTGGTTTTTTGTCCAAATTAGGGTTTTGGGTCAAATTTTGGGTTTTGGGTCAAATTAGGGTGTGGTTTGAGTTAAAAAAAGGGTTTTGGGACAAAAAAGGTTTGAATTAGGGTTTGGGTCTAAATTAGGTTTAGGGTCAAAATTAGGGTTTTGGGTCAAAATTAGGTTTGGGTCAAATTTAGGGTTTGGGTCAAATTTAGGGTTTAGGGTCAAATTAGGTTTTGGATTAAAATTTGGGTTTTGGGTTAAATCTAGGGTTTTGGGTCAAAAATAGGTTAGAATTAGGGTTTTGGTTAAAATTTAGGGTTTAGGATCAAAATTAGGGTTTCTTGGTCAAAATTAGGGTTTTAGGGTTTTTGGTCAAAATTAGGGCTCTGGGTTATAATTTGGGTTTTGGGTCAAAATTAGGGTTTAGGGTTTGAATTAGGGTTTTGGGTCAAATTTCGGGTTTTGGGTCAAAATTAGGTTTCTGGATCAAATTTAGGGTTTTGGGTCAACATTAGGGTTTGAATTTGGATTTTGAGTTAAAATTAGGGTTTTGGGTCAAAAAGAGGTTAAAATTAGGGTTTTGGGTTAAACATTAGGGTTTTGGGTCAAAATAGGGTTTGTCAATTAGTTTGGGTCAAAATAGGGTTTGAATTAGGTTTTGGGTCAAAATTAGGGTTTTGGGTCAAAATTAGTTTGGGTTTTAGGTCAAAATTAGGGTTTTGGGTCAAATTTAGTAGGTTTGGGTCTTAGGTTTACAATTTAGGGTTTAGGATCAAAATTAGGGTTTAGGGTCAAAATTAGGGTTTAGGCTTTGAATTAGGGTTTTGGGTTTAAATTAGGGTTTTGGGTCAAATTAGGGTTTTGGGTCAAAATTAGGTTTTGGGTCAAAATTTGGGTTTTGGGTCAAATTAGGGTTGGGTAAATTAGGGTTTTAGGTCAAAATTAGGGTTAAATTAGGGTTTTAGGTTAAAATTAGGGTTTTGGGTCAAAAATTAGGGTTTTGGGTCAAATTTAGGGTTTTGGGTCAAAATTAGGGGTCAAATTAGGGTTTGGGTCAAAATTAGGGTTTTGAGCCCAAATTAGGTTTAGGGTTTAAATTAGGGTTTTGGGTTAAAATTAGGGTTTTGGGTCAAAATTCGGGTTTTGGGTCAAAATTAGGGTTTTGGGTTCAAATTTAGGGTTTTCGGTCAAATTAGGGTTTAGGGTTTGAATTTTGGTTTTGAGTTAAAAATAGGGTTGGAAAAATAGGGTGAATTAGGTTTTTTAAAATTAGGTTTTAGGGTCAAAATTAGGGTTCAAATTAGGGGTTTGGGTTATAATTAGGGTTTTGGGTCAAAATTTGGGTTTTGGGTCAAAATTAGGGGTTTGGGTTCAAATTAGGGCTTTAGATCAGAATTAGGGTTTGGGTCCAAATTAGGGTTTTGGTTCAAATTTAGGGTTTGGGATCAAAATTAGGGTTTAGGGTCAAAAATAGGGTTTAGGCTTTGAATTATGGTTGTGGGTCTAAATTAGGGTTTTGGGTTAGAATTAGGGTTTTGGGTCAAAATTAGGCTTTGGTTATAATTTGGGTTTTGGGTCAAAATTAGGTTTTGGGTCACAATTAGGGTTTAGGTATTGAATTAGGGTTTGGTCAAATTTAGGACTTTGGGTCAAAATTAGGTTTCTGGATCAAATTTAGGGTTTTGGGTCAACATTAGGGTTTGAATTTGCCTTTTGAGTTTAAAATTAGGGTTTAGGGTCAAAGATAGGGTTCAAATTAGGGTTTTAGATCAGAATTAGGGTTTGGGGTCTAAATTAGGGTTCGGGTCAAATTGAGTTAAAAAAAGGGTTTTGGGACAAAAAGGTGTCTGAATTAGGGTTTTGGGTCTAAATTAGGGTTAGCTTTAGGTTTTTAGGTCAAAATTAGGTTGTGGGTCTAAATTAGTGTTTTGGGTCAAATTTAGGGTTTTGGGTCAACATTAGGGTTTAAGGTTTGAATTTGGCTTTTGAGTTAAAAATAGGGTTTTGGGTTAAAATTTCGGTTTTGGGTCGAAATTAGGGTATTGGGTCAAAATTTAGGGTTTTGGGTCAAAATTTGGGTTTGGGGTCAAATTGTTATTCGGGTTTGAGTTAAAAATAGGGTTTGAATTAGGGTATTGGATCCAAATTAGGGTTAGAATTAGGTTGTGGGTCAAAATTAGGGTTTTGGGTCAAATTTAGGGTTTTGGGTCAAATTAGGGTTAGTCAAATTTAGGGATTAGGGTCAAAATTTAGTGTGTTGCATTAAAATTTGGGTTCTGGGTTAAATCTAGGGTTTCGGGACAAAAATAGGGTTAGAATTAGGGTTTTGGTTAAAATTTAGGGTTTAGGATCAAAATTAGGGTTCATGGTCAAAATTAGGGTTTAGGCTTTGAATTAGGGTTTTTGGTCAAAATTAGGGCTCTGGGTTATAATTTGGGTTGTGGGTCAAAATTTCGGTTTTGGGTCAAAATTAGGGTTAAGGTTTTGAATTAGGGTTTTGGGTCAAATTTCGGGTTTTGGGTCAAAAATAGGTTTCTGGATCAAATTTAGGGTTTTGGGTCAACATTAGGGTTTGAATTTGGCTTTTGAGTTAAAAATTGGGTTTTGGGTCGAAATTAAGGTGTCGGGCTTTGAGTTAAAAAAAAGGGTTTTGGGACAAAAAAAGGGTTTGAATTAGGGTATTGGGTCTAAATTAGGGTTCGAATTAGGTTGTGGGTCAAAATTAGGGTTTTGGGTCAAAATTAGGGTTCTGGGTCAAATTTAGGGTTTTGGGTCAACATTAGGGTTTAAGGTTTGAATTTGGCTTTTGAGTTAAAAATAGGGTTTTGGGTCAAAATTTCGGTTTTGTGTCCAAATTAGGGTTTTGGGTCAAAATTTAGGGTTTTGGGTCAAAATTTGGGTTTTGGGTCAAAATTAAGGTGTCGGGCTTTGAGTTAAAAAAAAGGGTTTTGGGACAAAAAAAGGGGTTTGAATTAGGGTTAAAATTAGTTAGAATTGTGGGTGTAAATTAGGGTTTTGGGTGTCAATTTGGGTTTTGGGTCAAATTTAGGGTTTCGGCTTAAATTTAGGGTTTAGGGTCAAAATTTAGGGTTTTGGATTAAAATTTGGGTTTTGGGTGAAATATAGGGTTTTGGGAAAATAATAAGGTTAGAATTAGGGTTTTGGTTAAAACTTAGGGTTTAGGATCAAAATTAGGGTTGGGTTTGGTCAAAATTAGTGTTTAGGCTTTGAATTAGGTTTTTGGTCAAAATTAGGGCTCGGGTTATAATTTGGGTTGTGGGTCAAAATTAGGGTTTAGGGTCAAAATTAGGGTTTGGGCTTTGAATTACGGTTTTGGGTCAAAATTAGGGGTTTGGGTTATAATTAGGGTTTTGGGATCAAATTTGGGTTTAAATTAGGGTTTTAGGTCAAAATTAGGGTTTGAATTAGGGTTTTACGTTAAAATTAGGGTTTAGGGTCAAAAATAGGGTTCTGGGTCAAATTTAGGGTTTTGGGTCAAAAATAGGGTTCGAATTAGGGTTTTGGATCAGAATTAGGGTTTTGGGTGGTTTTGGGTCAAAATTTCGGTTTGGAGCCCAAAATTTTGGTTTTGAGCCCAAATTAGGGTTTAGGGTTTGAATTAGGGTTTAGGGTTTGAATTAGGGTTTTGGGTCAAAATTCGGGTTTTGGGTCAAAATTGGGGTTCTGGTTCAAATTTAGGGTTTTCGGTCAACATTAGGGTTTAGGGTTTGAATTTTGGTTTTGAGTTAAAAATAGGGTTTTGGGTTAAAAATAGGGTAAGAATTAGGGTTTTGCTTTAAAATTAGGGTTTAGGGTCAAAGATAGGGTTCAAATTAGGGTTTTAGATCAGAATTAGGGTTTGGGGTCTAAATTAGGGTTTTGGGTCTAAATTAGGGCTTTGGGTTATTTTAGGTCAAAATTTCGGTTTTGGGTCCAAATTAGGGTTTTGGTTCAAATTTAGGGTTTGGGATCAAAATTAGGGTTTAGGGTCAAAATTAGGGTTTAGGCTTTGAATTATGGTTGTGGGTCTAAATTAGGGTTTTGGGTTAGAATTAGGGTATTGGGTCAAAATTAGGGCTTTGGTTTATAATTTGGGTTTTGGGTCAGAATTAGGGATTTGGGTCAAAATTAGGTCTTTGGGTAAGAATTAGGGTTTTGGGTCAAAATTTGGGTTCTATGTCAAATTTAGGGTTCTGGGTTAAATTTAGGGTTTAGGGTCAAAACGTAGGGTTTTGGATTAAAATTAGGGTTCTGGGTTAAATTTAGGGGTTTGGGACAAAAATAGGGTTAGAATTAGGGTTTTGGTTCATATTTAGGGTTTAGGATCAAAATTAGGGTTTAGGGTCAAAATTAGGGTTTAGGCTTTGAATTAGGGTTTTGTGTCTAAATTAGGGTTGTGGGGCTAAATTAGGGTTTTGGATCATAATTAGGGGTTTGGGTCAAAATTAGGGCTTTGGGTTAAAATTTGGGTTTTGGGTCAAAATTAGGGTTTAGGGTTTGAATAAGGTGTTTGGGTCTAAATTACGGTTTTGGGTCACAATTAGGGTTTTGGGTCAAAAATAGGGTTCTGGGTCAAATTTAGGGTTTTGGGTCAAAAATAGGGTTCGAATTAGGGTATTGGATCAGAATTAGGGTTTTGGGTCAAAATTTCGGTTTTGGGTCCAAATTAGGGTTTAGGGTTTGAATTAGGGTTTTGAGTAAAAAATTGGGTTTTCGGACAAAAATGGGGTAAGAATTAGGGTTTTCGGTCCAAATTTGGGTTTTGGGTCGAAATTATGGTGTCGGGTTTTGAGTTAAAAAAATGGGTTTTGGGACAAAAATAGGGTTTGAATTAGGGTTTTGGATCTAAATTAGGGTTAGAATTAGGTTTTGGGTCAAAAATAGGATTTTGGGTCAAAATTAGGGTTCTGGGTCAAATTTAGGGTTCTGGGTTAAATTTAGGGTTTCGGGATAAAAATAGGGTTAGAATTAGGGTTTTGGTTAAAACTTAGGGTTTAGGAACAAAATTTGGGTTTGGGGTCAAAATTAGGGTTTAGGCTTTGAATTAGGGTTTTGGGTTAAAAATAGGGTTTTGTGTCTAAATTAGGGTTTTGGGTCAGAATTAGGGGTTTCGGTCAAAATTAGGGCTGTGTTATAATTTGGGTTTTGGGTCAAAATTTCGGTTTAGGGTTTAGGGTTTTGGATTAAAATTAGGGTTTTGGGTTAAATTTTAGATTTTGGGACAAAAATAGGGTTAGAATTAGGGTTTTGGTGATTTAGGGTTTAGGATCAAAATTAGGGTTTCGGCTTTGATTTATGGTTTTGTGTCTAAATTAGGGATTTGGGTCAGAATTAGGGCTTTGGGTCAAAATTTGGGATTTGGGTCAAAAATAGGGTTCGAATTAGGGTTTGGGGTTAAATTGGGTTTTGGGTCAAATTTATGGTTTAGGGTTTGAATTAGGGTTTTGGGTCAAAATTTGGGATTTGGGTCAAAATTAAGGTTTGGTTTTGAGTTAAAAAGGTTTTGGGATAAAAATAGGGTTAGAATTAGGGTTTTGGGTCTAAATTAGGGTTAGAATTAGGTTTTGGGTCAAAAATAGGTTTTGGGTCAAAATTTTAGGGTTTTGGTTAAATTTAGGTTCTGGGTTAAATTTAGGGTTTCGGGATAAAAATAGGGTTAGAATTAGGGTTTTGGTTAAAATTTAGGGTTTAGGCTTTGAATTAGGGTTTTGTGTCTAAATTAGGGATTTGGGTCAGAATTAGGTCTTTGGGTCAAAATTTGGGATTTGGGTCAAAAATAGGGTTCAAATTAGGGTTTGGGGTCCAAATTCGGGTTTTAGGTCATATTTATGGTTTAGGGTTTGAATTAGGGTTTTGGGTCAAAATTTGGGATTTGGGTCAAATTTAAGTTGTCGGGTTTTGAGTTAAAAAAAGGTTTTTGGGACAAAAATAGGGTTAGAATTAGGGTTTTGGGTCTAAATTAGTGTTAGAATTGGGTTTTGGGTCTAAAATAGGGTTTTGGGTCAAATTTAGGGTTTTGGGTTAAATTTAGGGTTTAGGGTCAAAATTTATGGTTTTGGATTAAAATTAGGGTTCTGGGTCAAATTTAGGGTTTTGGGACAAAAATAGGGTTAGAATTAGGGTTTTGGTACAAATTTAGGGTTTAGGATTAAAATTAGGGTTTAGGGTGAAAATTAGGGTTTTGTGTCTCAATTAGAGTTTTGGGTTAGAATTAGGGTTTTGGGTGAAAATTAGGGCTGTGTTGTAATTTTGGTTGTGGGTCAAAATTTTGGTTTTGGGTCAAAATTAGGGTTTAGGGTTTGAATTTGGGTTTTGGGTCAAAATTCGGGTTTCGGGTCAAAATTTGGGTTCTGGGTCTAATTTAGGGTTTTGGGTCCAAATCAGGTTTTTGGTTCAAATTTAGGGTGTAGGATCAAAATTAGGGTTTAGGGTCAAAATTAGGGTTTAGGCTTTGAATTAGCGTTGTGGGTCTAAATTAGGGTTTTGGATCAAAATTAGGGTTTTGGGTCAAAATTAGGGTTTTGGGTTATAATTTGGGTTTGGGGTGAAAATTAGGGTTTAGGGTTTGAATTAGGTGTTTGGGTCTAAATTACGGTTTTGGGTCAGAATTAGGGTTTTGGGTCAAAAATAGGCTTAGAATTGGGTTTTGCATTAAAATTTGGGTTTAGGGTCAAACATAGGGTTCTGGGTCAAAATTACGGTTTAGGGTTTGAATTAGGGTTTTGGGTCAAAATTATGGTTCTGGGTCAAATTTAGGGTTCTGGGTCAAATTTAGGGTTTTGGGTTTAGGGTTTGGGGTCAAAAATAGGGTTCTGGGTCAAAAATAGGGTTCGAATTAGGGTTTTGGATTTAAATTAGGGTTTTGGGTCAAATTAGGTCTTTGGGTTATTTTAGGTCAAAATTTCGGTTTTGGGTCCAAATTAGGGTTTTGGTTCAAATTTAGGGTTTAGGATCAAAATTAGGGTTTAGCATCAAAATTAGGGTTTAGGCTTTGAATTAGGGTTGTGGGTCTAAATTAGGGTTTTGGGTCAGAATTAGGGTTTTGGGTTTGAATTAGGTGTTTGGGTCTAAATTACGGTTTTGGGTCAAAAATAGGGTTAGAATTAGGGTTTTGCGCTAAAATTAGGGTTTAGGGTCAAAAATAGGGTTCTTGGTCAAATTTAGGGTTTTGGGTCAAAAATAGGGTTCGAATTAGGGTTTTGATCAGAATTAGGGTTTTGGGTCAAAATTTCTGTTTTGGGTCCAAATTAGGGTTTTGGGTTTTGAGTAAAAAAATAGGGTTTTCAGACAAAAATAGGGTAAGAATTAGGGTTTAGGCTTTGAATTAGGGTTTTGAGTTAAAAATGGGGTTTATGGTTTGAATGAGGGTTTTGGGTCAAAATTCGGGTTTTGAGTCAAAATTAGGGTTCTGGGTCAAATTTAGGGTTTTGGGTCAACATTAGGGTTTAAGGTTTGAATTTGACTTTTGAGTTAAAAATAGGGTTTTGGGTCAAAATTTCGGTTTTGTGTCCAAATTAGGGTTTTGGGTCAAAATTTGGGTTTTGGGTCCAAATTTGGGTTTTGGGTCGAAATTAAGGTGTCGGGCTTTGAGTTTAAAAAAAAGAGTTTTGGGATAAAAAAAGGGTTTGAATTAGGGTATTGGGTCTAAATTTGGGTTAGAATTTGGTTGTGGGTCTAAATTAGGGTTTTGGGTCAAAATTAGGGTTCTGGGTCAAATTTAGGGTTCTGGCTTAAATTTAGGGTTTAGGGTCAAAATTTAGGAAATTAGGCCAAAATCAAGGCTAAATTGGGTCCCGAGTTCTCTGGTGCGGATCAGTGCGCCGTCCATAATGTTCCTTCACTTAGATGGGCATAACTTACTCATCATAAGCCCAATTAAGGGGTATGATACCTTGTTGGTAAGCTTATTCAGAGGCCCTTAATTTGGTCTAGGGTTAGGTCAGGATTAATAAGCATAAATAGCAGTTTATAGCCGCACGAGCCAAAGAGAGACAGAAATTAGACAACTTTACCATCATTGTTTTTGCTTTTACATTATGGGGCTTAATTGGGCTAAATTGCTGAACATTGTTAATTGTCTGATTTTTCACTCATGCTGACCTTGTTGCCTTGTGCTGAGCATAACTAGAGCTACAGATATCGGATTTTGGTGATCTTGCTGTCCCTAGAAAGATAAGGAAGAGAC
>JAUPTC010000363.1:0-53702 GCA_030762895.1 Sophora flavescens
TCCTCTCACAGAATGGCAGTAGTGAAGGCAAGGATATTTTTGTATGTCCTTGATTTTGGAGGATCGAATATTAGGTGGTACGATTGATTAAGTTCCACCAGGCTTGCGTACAGCAGACCAACGCCGCTACCCGTATCAACAAGACCAAGGGTTGGAATGGTGGGGGTGCCAATAGGTAACTCATGAGGTATTCACCTGGACCAGGTGTTACATGAGGCTGCTGTATTTGTAGAAACAGAACGTTTGTTGAACTTTGGCTACTATTTGGAAACAAGTTGCAGTGGGAAGATAAAATGGTGATTTTGAAGAATCACGGTGAATGATCTCTACCTAAAACCCAAAGCCTCAGTGAGGGGAGATGCCAAAAGGCAAGGCGAGAAAAAAACAAGAGATGGATTGATTTTCCCATGGCTGATTTGAAACTCTTGATACAAATTTTTCAGTGTGTCTTATCATTAGGGGAATTCTAATGCCTTTTATAGGGCACTGATAGGGACGATGAAGTGCGTGTCGAATAACTTGTGAGTGAGAAAGGTGCTACACAAATAAGAGAAATAGAGAAAAAATAAAAAAATTCCAAATCTTTTTCATATTGGGATTAATCTTTTGGTTACATGAATTTGTAGAGATTTGAAAATTTACTTTAAAACTTTTATATATAACATATATATATATATATATATATATATATAACATTCTCTTAAGTAAAGTTTTATATAAGTATGTGCTATGAATAGTTTAAAAAATATGTTATAGCGATACATATAAAACTACATACAAAGTTATATATATATATATATATATATATATAAAAGGAAAATTTACATAGGATTTATTTGTCAAATATGACCATGTAATGAAATTTAAAATTAGCTTCATTTAACCAGTCAAAAAAATTCATTTAGTATATTTTTTTATACTTAAAAATTGATTGTATATATTTACTTCCAAAATTGTATATGTTTATTTTAAATTTATAAATAAGGATATTATGTTCATTTGAAATATTTTGGGTATTATGGCTTTGGCCGAAGTATACCGCGTGCTACATGTAATTTGTTACTCCGCATTCCGATAAAGCCAGTTAGGTTACCCTAAAGTATCCTTCCTGTTACAATCAGGCACACTCCTCTGTGTCATCCAAATTCAGCCAGCGTGCCTGGATTTAGCACTTGGTGAGGTAGTCAATGTGCGATTCACACTGAGGAAAAATGTTTTTAGCGATGAAAATGATCGGTCGTGAACAGAGATAGAATTAGCGGCCAAATAATTTATTTTGAAATTAGTCGCTCGATATATGTAGCGTTCAATTACGATTGATTTGTAGGTAGTTATTATAGCGTCGACAAGTGATGCCAAAGTGTTAAAATTATAAATGCAATTTGGCGCAAGGTTTAGGTGATTAAACTCACCAGTCGATAATTTATTCAGTCTCTAAGTTAAAAATTGATGTTTCATTTAGTGACCGAATTTGTTGTATTTTCAGTCTCTAAATACAAAATATCTAAATTGGTGCGTTTTGGCGATGGAAATGGTATCGGTCGCTAAGTCACTTGAGCCTAATTTGAAACCTCCCAATCCACTAAGGCGTGATCCCCTCTCACGTTCTCCCCAAAATCAAAAGCCCAGACACCCTTGCTCTCCGTTTGTTCCCATCATCTCTATCTGCAATCGCCAACGTCCAGCAGTGCCTACGCGCGGTGGCTCTATCCCCAGTGGTTGCGGGACTTATGGCGGCTCGCGACGTGGACTACAGGAAACAGGGGTTGTAGATCTGGAAGAGGCGGAGGCCGGCCATAGTGGTTCGCTGTTCGTTAGGAGACTGTGCAGCAACGGTTGACACTGGTTCTTGAGCTCCAAGACAGACCGGTTGGTTTCAAGGATCCGATGCTTCTTCGCTGAAAGATCTGGGACTGAGGTCCAAGGGTTGTGATTCTACGCAGGGTTATTGCTGAACCGTTGATGATTACAAAGAGAGTAATCTCGGGTAAAACATTGTTTTCTTCTTAAAACCAAGTGTTTCGTTATTTCAAGCCTAATTTTTGGTTCGCTATTTCTAGCAATAAATGATGTTGAGGTTTAATTGAAAGTGCTTGGGACCTCCATGAATGAGACCCAACTGATCTGGGTGAGTCTTATGATTTCCAATTGCATTTTTGTACTTTAATTGGTTTTTTTATTGAACAAGATTTAGACATCATCACTCTACTTGTGCAGCTTCATAACCTAAAGAAGTCACTAAGGAGGGTATTTTATTAGAAAACTTTAACGAATACCTGGACCCATTTCCAACTTGTTAGCTTCGTTTTTTTTTTTTTTTGCCTCGGTTCTGTTTTAGTATATGTTGGTATCATTATCATAATGTGTTTTTAAATTCGGTATCCTTTTTTATGACAAGAAAATTCTGGTATCCTAAACATGGCTTTAATAAAAATTGATATCATTGAATTGTTTTACTTTTAATATATTCCTTTTTGACACCGAGACTAGTTTGATTCATTTCTTGAGGTTTGAATGTTATTGTCTAATTTTGGATTGTTTTATGCAAATTATAATGAATGTAAACGAAATTGTATGTGATACTCTAGAGTCTTCTGCTTCTTTGTGAAAGAGGATTGCACTTATTATCCAAGATGAGACTTTGTTTGGCAGGTTGGCTTTCTAATATTTTACTTCTTTTGCATATTTCTTTTCTTTTCTTTTTTTTATAGGTATTGTTACCCAGAGGGTTTTTTGCTGCATCCCACCTCCAAAATACAAAAGGAAAGAAAGGAATAATATAATAGATTAAGAAAGCCTGATATATGTTCATTTATATCATTTCTTATTTTCTTGTTCATTTTTTACATCTGTTTATAATGGTTCTACAAAATAGTTCGTTTCGATGCTATGTTTATGTAGATGATAACAATTTTACTATAATTATTGGACATTCTCAGTAATAATAATCATCTTTATTGATTTTCGATCATATGCTTTTGTTATAATGTTTCTTTTTTATCATGAAACTGCAACCTTAATTATCTTATCTTCCTCTCAAGCCTCTGTTTGTATTTTCGATCATTTGCTTCAATTCTCTTTACAAACTTCAAATTTATCAAATTTGGTCAGCTAAATTGGCTGCCAAAATATGTGTTGGAGATCAATTTAGTGATCAATTCTTTTGAATTAGTCATCAATTTCGTGATCGAATTAGAGGCGAAAATTTCCGGTCGCTAAATTGGTCTCAAAAATGTTGTTGGAGACCAATTTAGCGGATTTTTTTCCAATCGACTAAATAATTCGGTAGCTAATAGCAACGAAATTTTTGGTGGCTAAATTTAAAATTTCTCGCTAAATTGGTCCTTTAATGGTTCGGGATGACCATTTTTAGCGACCAGGACTATGACCTTTCAGCGACTGAAAATTGTGGTCGCTAATTAGCGACCGAAAATAAATCGGTCGCTATATAAATTATCGACCAGGGTTTCAACAACCGCTGGCTTTTGGTCTCTAATTCGGTTGCTAACTAATTTTGCGACCAAAAATCATTAAATAGCAACTAATTTTGTCGGTGGCTGAAAACCTTTTTTCTTGTGGTGCCAATCACACTTTTTTTCTGTTTGTAAATCAATTGGAATGACAGTCTCCTATAACAATATATTATATACTAGTCTAGTCCCACTATTCATCATAATCATTATCATTTGGAGAGATGTCATCCCCACTGTCAGGAAAAGTGGTCTTATTAGGTACCCATATCAGTTACATGTTTGTCACCCAATAAAAAAAAAAGTTACACGTTTGCCACGTAGGCTACTGGCATTAAAAATTGGATGACATGTTGACAAAGGTGTGGATAAATGTCTCTGAAGTGTTTTGATTAATGACTAAACTTAGAATGATTTGATGTTTAAAATGATTCACTAACTACTTGCAAAGCTTGAGTTTTTCATTGAGTATTTTTAGAGCAAGTAAGGTGGACATCATGGAACTTAAAGAAAGGATCATGAAGATTGACTTGAAGAAGGAGCATCATGAGCAAACCAAATGAAGAAGATCCTTAGGTATTTGTGTAATGAATATTCTCAAGATTAACTCTTAGTTAAGCTCTCAAAACAATAAGGAAAATGATTTTAAAAAATAAACAAGTTTTCAAAATGAACTTAGAATGAAAAAGGTTAATTAATGAATTTGTACATCCATGTGTACATCTATGTACTTTCGGTTAATTGGCTAACTTTTATTGAAAACACGTGTGTACATCCATGTATAAGTGTTATAAATCTATGTATACATCGATTGACTCTTGAATTGCTTGATCGAGAAAATATTTTGACAATGTACATTGATTGGTACTCTGTGTATAAGCAAAAACGGAAGCAAGGAGTTTTTGAGATAGTAACATAATCGATTGGATAATCGATGTATGTGGTTCCCAGTTGCAAATACAAGTGTTCTCAAGAAATACATCGATGTACTCATGTATGTAACTCTTGAAATCAAGAACATTCAAGAACACATCGATTAAGCAATCGATGTACACATGTTATAAAGAGAAGAAAAAAATAATACATCGTGTATTAATCGATTGGTGATAAGCTGGTTTTTCAAATCAATTGCTTTTAATCTCAACTAACTTGTAAAGTGTGTCTACATATCTATTTTGATTTATAACTATATAAGGACATAAACAAACACTTCTTCAATATATGAGAATATAGAATCTTGAGAATATGAGATCATTTACTAAAAACTTGAGAGAGTTTAGCATTGAGAAAATCCGAGTATTTTCAATAGGTCTTCAATTTGTAAATCTAATTTCATAGAATCATTATTCAATCTTTACGTTAGTAAAAGTTGTGATTAGAGAGAAGGTTCTCTCGTTGGTTGATTCAAAGTATAATAGACTCTTGGTCTTTGTGTAAAGTAGAACGAACCCTTGTGGGTTTTCAAGATTGCTTGGAAAGCTATCATATGGGTAGAAGGAACCTAGAAGTGAAGCTTTTGTAAAAGAATCTTGTAAATTGTTTTTGATTAGTGGGACAAAACTCACGGTGGTGTGGAGGCTGGATGTAGGTTGCAGGCGAGAGAGGTAGCTACCCAGGATAAAATTGTTTTGCATTTTCTCTCACCCTAAACTCTTTATATGCTTATTGTTGAATGCATGAATTAGAAGTATTACGGGGAAACTTGCATGATTTGATTTGTTTCTGTTTTTGATCAAATCTGAAATCTAAGTGTTGTTAATCTTTGTATTCTAAACTCTAAGTTTTGTGAAATATTACATCTTGCAAAAAAAAATTTGGTTTGTTGGTTGCCAAAATCTTGTAAAATAAGAAAAGAATCGGTTTTTGCAAAAAGGGTGAAAAAGGTTTAAAAAGTTTACATACTCAATTCCCCCCTTGAGAAGACAACCAACAAAAGGGACCTAAGTGAGAATAAAGGTTTAAAATTACATATAATGAATATATTGAAGTGGACCATATGGTTTTGATGATGATTGCCAAATGCATCAAAAGGAAGAAGTACTCCAAGTTGAAGGCATTCACTAAGTATGTGAATATTTGGTAAAAATGCTTTTAGAATGAAACATAGCTTTAGTTTCATATTAATAGTGTTTTGAAACAAAAGAAAATGTTTAAAGTTAACATTAAATAGATTCAAGATGTTAATAATTCAAAAGAAAGTTTCTGGACTAGATCTCATGAGAGAAAATAAATTTTGCAAGTAAGAACAGTAAAGTAACGGTTACTTTTGTTAAGTAATTGACTACTTTGTTCTAAAATTAAATTACCAGAAATGACTTTTGAACCAAAGTAGTCGACTACCTCTGGAAAATCTTGAAGTCTTTGTTTATGTTTGACAAAGTCGTCTATTTTGAAAAAGTAGTCGATCACTTTGTTATTTATGACATTTTGTTACATATCTCGAACAAACTAGTTGATTACTTCAAGAAAACAGAATTGAATTTGTTTCAAATTTTGAACTTCTTCTAAACTTTTTCTCTATAAATTGGGATCATTTTGGCACAAAAATTAACATGTTGAATGTTAACAAAACTGTGAGAATACTCCCAAAACACACTAGAGTTTTCACGCCTCATTCTTTCTAAAGCAATTCTAGTTTTCTCTTGTAATTCATTTTGCACTAAGTAAAAGTATTACATTCTTTTAGATTCATGTGTAATAGCAATAATGTAGATTGATGTATTGATTTAGTGGGGCATCCAAGTCAAGGCTAAGGTGAGGCATCCTTAGAGGTAAAGGCATGCTTTGAGTGAAATATCTCAAAACAATCAAGGTAAGTATTCTTTTTGGTTTTTGATTATTATAATCTTGTAAAGAAAATATTCAAAATTAGTGAAAACACTTAAGCTTTATAGGGGATTGGACATAGATCACTAAGGTTGTGATCGAACCAGTATAAACTTGAGTGTGTGATCGATCTTCTACTTCCCATACTATCTTTTAATTCTTGAAAATTACTTGGATATGTTGTATGATGCAAATTGATATGGGATGTGTTATTGTTTTTGATTGATTGTTATTGGTTTATAATTGTTCTATTCTTCTGCTCTCTTTCTTTGCTTTGAAAATACTTTTTCTTGAGCAATTTTTTAAAGAAGTCAAGTTTTCCAAATAATTTTGCAAAACCTCAATTCACCCCTCTTGAGGTGCCATTTTATTTCAGCATATATATTTATAATTTTATATTATAAGTTTTTTTTTGGTTACATATAAGTTAATTTTTTAATAGTTCCATATATTCTTTATTCTTTATTTATATATGAATTTGTTTCAATATATATTAAATTAATTAATATTTTAATAATTTTAGTAAAACGATAAATGTGTTTTTACTAAGAAAATTATATTTATTTAATCAATAATTTTATATTCATTTTCTTCATTAAATCTAACACCTCTCTTCTCATTAAGATACATTTACTATTCTTTTTCTTCATTAATGATATCATCATTTTACTAAGGTACCCTTAAATTAAAGTTGTTTTAAATAGAGTGTGTATGAATATATTATTTTTTTTTGGTAAACCTGTGTATGGATATTCTAATCCAAAAGAATTGGTGTTCATTCTAATAAACAAACAGATGTATATTAACAACCCCTTTAATATATTATTTTCGATATTCTAGTTAATTTTATATAAAAATGAGAATGCACAAAAGTAAAACAAGTAAATTATGATATCATTGATTAAATTTTAGAACAAGAATAGAGATTAAAATGAAAATTATAAAAATTCTGAATATCTTTTGAAAAATGAAGCAACTATAGGTGTTAAAATAATTAAATTGACATTTTTTGTCTTTTCTTATAAATTCCATTTCCTATGTCTACCCATATAACTTCCGGTTTGATTTTTATACTAGTAAGTGTAAAAAAAAAATTACATTATTATCTAAACATGAATCATCTTGTGTTACTTTAAGCCTTTAGTTTGAACGAGGAAAGATAAAGTTGGAAAGATATGAGATGAACCGTTTGGTCCCGGTAAAATAGGGATGTTTTGAAATTAGTTCTTGTAAAAAATTTTGTTGAATTTTGATATTTGTATTTTGAAAATATTTACTTTAGCGATCCCTACCATTAGTGTATGGTGTTAAATAAAGTTTTTGATAAAAGGTATGTCGCTGACGGTTAACCACATCAGCCCTACCACCAGGATCAAAGTATATATCATGTTAGCCACATCAGATGCCACATCAACGTCTTAAAAAAATATTATTCAATTTTTTTAAAAAAATTATCCAGAAATTCATTAAAACTCATTATTTAAAAAAAAAAAAAATTAAGAAAAAATTACTTAAATTTATTCATCTTCTCCCTTCCACACTTCACCGCTTATCTGCAGCCTCCGACGACCACCGCGACCTCCGCCGCCATACCGACCTACTCCGCGCGAGCCTCCTTCCGATCCTAGGTCGGTGTTTGTGATAACACCCGCCGTATCTGTCCGCCGCCATCGCGATTGGCTCGGCCGCCAACCTTATTGTCGATCTGCCGCCGCCTGGCGGCTCCGCTGCTGGCGTCGTCTGGCGTTTGCGGCCGTACTCGACGCGAAGAGCTTTCCCTCATTTGATTAGGCTCCTTTCTTCTTCAAACGATAAGGTCAAAATACTTAAATTTGTTCATACTTAAAAGACATGTCGAAGGATAGAAAAGAAGGTTCAAATGGAGAAGATGAAGAGGGTAAGATGAAACGGTCAAATGTTTTCCTTCTTTTTAAAAAAATCGAAATAATATTTCTTTTTAAAAAATGATGGCCGGTGACACAATGTACACTTTCATCCAAATGACAGGCTTGGCGTCTGCAGATTAGCCACATGAGAAGGTTAACGACACACCACATGAGAAGGTTACCACGTCGAGGTTAACGCACAAACCGAAACCAAATATTTTCAAAACAAAGGTAATAAAATCCAACAAAAAAATTATAAGGATTAATTTCAAAACATTTACTCCCTCCGATTCATTATATAAGTAAATAAGTCTTAAAAAAAATTTTAATATATAAATAAATTTTGTTTTCTAATGACTCATTTAATAATATTATTGTTATGAAGATGGATCAACAATAGTTAGTTAGCTAAGCTCTAGCCTTATAACAGAAATTTGTTGTAAACCTATTAGTCATGTGATACCTATATTTGTAACTATAGTTGGTTAGTTTTCAAAAGTTAGTCAGAGGTTGTTAATCTCCACAACCATATTCAGGTGGTTGAATATGTATAGGTGTATATAAGTCTCAGCTGATGTAATTCTTGTAGGGCATATTCTTTAGATTCATTGTGATCAAAAACAAACTCTGAGTGCAAGTGAGGAGAGGCTATTGTAAACTTCCTAGAAGTCTTGTCTGCTGTATCTTTGTGTAGTTGTGATCACTTGAATGGAATAAGAATCGGCTCTGATGTGGATGTAGGGGTCTCCAATTGCCTGAACCACGATAATCTTCTTTTTGTTTTGCTCTTTCTTTAGCTCCTTTGTCCTTAGCTTTCTTGCTTTGTATTTGCATATCACCATATCTCTTTGTAATATCATCGCAAACATTACAACAATTGGCATCAAGAGCCGAGGTTCTTGGAGGGATCCTGCGATGGGGACAAGGTTTGATGTGGAGAAGTTCACGGGGAAAATGATTTCAGCCTATGGAGGATCAAGATGCAAGCTCTTCTTGTTCATCAAGGGCTTGATGATGCACTACAAGGAGCCTCTAAGCTTCCATCTACCATTGTCAGGACAAAGAGAAGAAAGATTTGCTCGAGAAAGCTCATAGCATAATCATTCTTTCTCTTGGTGATGAGGTTCTTCGAGAGGTAGGCGAGGAGAAATCTGGCGCAGGATTTGGCTGAAACTTGAGAGCCTCGTATATGACCAAATCCCTAACTAACAAGTTATACCGAAGAAAAGACTACATCAGCTGAAGATGGAAGAAGGTTCTTCTATCAAAGAACATGTTTCTTTGTTCACAAAGGCAGTTCTTGATTTGAAAAGTGTAGATGTGAGGATAGACGAGGAAGATCAAGCAATAATGCTACTATGTTCTCTTCCATAATCCTTTGAAAATTTGGTGGACACTATGCTTTTTGGGAGAGATACACTCACCTTGGAGGAGGTTAAAGCTACCTGAATTCTCGAGAATTTAAGAAAAGATAACTGAAAATAAAGGTGAAGGTGGAGATCCCGAGGCATTGATGGCTAGAGGAAGATCGAGAAAGAGGGATTCAAAGAGTAAGAACAAGAGGAGGTCCAAATCCGAGGAACAAGAAGGCCTGCTACTCGCAAGAAAGAGGGTCATTTGTAAAAGAATGCCCCGAAAGGAAGAAGAAGAACAATGGTAAATACAATGATGAATCTAGATATAGCAATGGTGGTGATGGATATGAAAGTCTTTGAAGTGCTCTCCATCTCAACGAAAAGCACAAAGTGAGGAATGGATTCTAGATTCCGGTTGCTCATTCCATATGACACCCAATGCTGGAATGGTTCAGCTCCTATAAGGAGATAGATTGAGGGAAGGTTCTCATGGGAAACAATATGGCATGTAATGTCATTGTACTCGGAACCTGTTAAATTGAAGATGCAAGATGGATCCGTAAAGTTGCTCCCCGATGTGAGGCATGTTCCCTGAGCTTAAAAGGAACCCGCTCTCTTTGGGAATGCTAGATCAATCTGGATGTTCATTCAAAGGAGAAGGTGGAACTTTAAAGGTATTCAAAGTTTCATTACAAGTAACGAAGGGTATAAGGCAGAATGGCCTTTACAAACTGCAAGGTAACACTATCTTGAACTCAAGTTGGCCTAGTTTCTATCTCTCGAACCAAATGCTTCCAAGCTTTGGCATTATAGATTAGGTCATGTGAGTGAGAAAGTGCTAGAAGAACTACATAAACAAGGATTGATCGGTAATGGGAATTATCAAAAGCTAAGTTTTTGTGAACATTGTGTATATGGAAAACAAAAGAGAGTTAGTTTCCATAATGCAACTCACACAACTCAGGGTATCCTAGATTATGTACACTACGATGTTTGGGGCCAGCCAGGTACCTTTGGTAGGAGGAGAAAAATATTTCATAATTTTCATTGATGATTGGTCTAGGAAAGTTTGGACTTATCTCGTTGAAACATAAAAATCGAGGCTTTTAAGTGTTTCAAACAATGGAAATTTCTTGTTGAGAATCAAACTGGTAGGCATGTGAAGTCTTTCGGAACTGATAATGGCATTTAATACTTAAGTGAGGAATTCAATGAATTTTGCAAAGACAATAGAATAAGAAGGCACAAAACTGTCAGATTGACCCCTCGGCAAAATGGCCTTGCTGAAAGGATGAACAGGACCATTTTGGAGAGGGTGAGATGTATGTTGTCCAATGCAAAATTGGCAAAGAGTTTTTGGGGAGAGGCTATGAATACAGCATGTTATCTAATAAACAGATGCCCTTCAAGTGCAATTGAATTCAAAACACCAGAGGAAAGATGGACAGGAAAAGCTCCAAGCTATGAAAACTTAAGAATTTTTGGATGCACTGCATATGTTCATTCTAATGAAGGTAAACTTGAACCTAGAGCTAAGAAGGGAATCTTCTTAGGTTATCCGGAAGGAGTGAAGGGATATAAAGTGTGGTTATTGGATCCTGCAGGTCCCAAATCAATTATCGCCAGGGATGTCTTGTTTAGAGAAGAAGACATGATAGAAGATGATCAAAGTCCGATTCGATTCAAAATGGTGTTCAAGCTTAGCGGAAGCAGTACACACTCGATCAAGGAATTAGGTTGGAGGTGGAGAAGCTTGCACAAACATCGAGTCGAAGAGAGGAGAGAAAAGAAGCATCTCATGATGAACCTATGATTTCATCAATTCCTAAACTCGCCGATACTTCATATAACCTGGTCGAGAGAGACAAAGAAGGCAGACTAAAGCTCCGTAAGATTTGGTTATGCTTGATCTCATAGCTTATGCTTTGAGTATAGAAATTGATGATCAAGGCTCGAGAACCAATTTCTTACAAAGATGCAATTTCCGAAACCGACAGGTGATCGGTGGAGATCAACCAATGCAAGAAGAGTTTTACTCTTTAATGAAGAATGATACTTGGAAACTTGTTGAAAAGCCAGCAAAGCAGAAAGTTGTAGGGTGTAAATGGATTTTCAAAAGGAAACCAGAAGAAACAGGAATTGATAGGTACAGATACAAAGCAAGGCTTGTGGCTAGGGGTTTCACACAAAGAGAAGGAATTGACTATAATGAGATTTTTTCTCCAGTTGTGAAGCATACAAGCATCAGAATCATCTTGGCACTAGTTGCAGTTCACAACCTTGAATTGGAGCAAATGGATGTAAAAACAGCCTTTTTACATGGGAATCTAGAAGAAACAATCTATATGAGTCAACTTTGAAGGATATGAGGTAAAAGGGAAAGAGGAGATGGTATGTTTCTTTGAAGAAATCTCTGTATGGACCGAAAGCTGATCCCAAGGCGATGGTACAAAAGATTTGACTCTTTTGTAGTGTCAAATGGTTTTATGCAGGTTCCTATGACAGTTGTGTCTACTTCAGAAGGTTGAAGCCTGATTGTTTTATCTACTTATTGCTCTATGTAGATGACATGTTGATTGCAAGTGCAGATATGAAAGCCATCAAAGAGTTGAAGAATCTGTTGAAATCTGAGTTTGAAATGAAGGATTTAGGGGCTGCAAGGAGAATACTGGGAATGGATATTATCGGGAAAAGAAATGAAGGTCTGTTATATCTATCTCAGTCAAGCTATGTGCAGAAACTACTAAGAAGGTTCAATATGCTTGATTCAAAACCTTTATCAACACCTATTGCTGGACATTTTAAACTGTCAATCACTCATTCTCCAAAAACAGAAGATGAGATCAAAGATATGAGTAGAATCCCCTACTCGAATGCTACAGGTTCACTTATGTATGCTATGGTCTGTACAAGACCAGATTTAGCATACTCAGCTAGCATTGTAAGTAGATTCATGGCAAATCCTGGAAAACAACACTGGAGTGCAGTAAAGTGGATCTTTAGATATCTAAAGGGTTCAAAGTCTGTTGGTCTGGTCTATGGAAGAAAGACAGAAAGAATCAATGGTCTGTCAGGCTATGTTGATGCTGATTATGTAGGTGACATTGACAAAAGAAGGTCCTTAACAGGATACTTATTCACTTTGTATGGAAGTGTCATAAGTTGGAAGGCTGATTTGCAACCAGTTGTGGCTCTATCTACCATCGAGGCGAGTATATAGCTCTCACTGAAGCTATAAAGGAAGCCATATGGCTTAAAGGTCTTGTTCATGAGCTCGAAGGAAAGACTGGTCCTGTTGAAGTATGGTGTGATAGTCAAAGTGCAATTTGTCTCTCTAAAAACCAAGTTTTTCATGAGAGGACAAAGCATATTGACATTAGGATGCATTACATCCGAGACATCATAGCACAAGGTGAAGTTGAAGTGAGGAAAGTGGCTGGAGCAAACAATCCTGCAGACATGCTGACAAAAGTAGTTCCATGTTCAAAGTTTACTCATTGTTTAAACTTAGTGAACATTGGAACTTGTGACACTTGAAGTCTCTGTAAGAGACTGGAGGAAGGAGAGCTTGCTGGTCCTAATATTGAAGATCCAAGGTGGAGATTGTTATGAAGATGGATCAACAATAGTTAGTTAGCTAAGCTCTAGCCTTGCAATGTAAATGTTGTAAACCTATTAGCTGTGTGATACCTATATTTATAACTAGAGTTGGTTAGTTTTCAAAAGTTAGTCAGAGGTTGTTAATCTCCACAACCATATTCAGGTGGTTGAATATGCATAGGTGTATATAAGTCTCAGCTGATGTAATTCTTGTAGGACATATTCTTTAGATTCATTGTGATCAAAAACAAACTCTGAGTGTAAGTGAGGAGAGGCTATTGTAAACTTCCCTATAAGTCTTGCTGCTGTATGCTGTGCAGTTGTGATCACTAAATGGAATAAGAATCGGCTACAGTATGGATGTAGGGGTCTCCAATTGCCCTGAACCACGATAATCTTCTTGCTGTTTTGCTCTTTCTTTAGCTCCTTTGTCCTTAGCTTTCTTGCTGTGTGCGCCTGCATATCACCATATCTGCTGTAATATCATCGCAGCATTACAACAATTATTTTTAAAATATCCTTCATTAGTATAAATTCTAATGATTCGTTTAATGAAGATTGAAGTTCTAAATAAAGGATAATTTAGATAATAAATTTAATTTTTATAATATTTAATAAAATTAAATAACCATCTTAATATATATGTTTCATAAATTTGTTTACTTATAATATGGGTTGAATCGAGTATTCTATCGGGACCAAAAATTTATTAAACATCGTTCCCATACACTTACCCGCATGCTCATTAAAGATCGCAAGAATAATAGAAGACTTCATTACAATGTTGAAACTGTTTGCCTTGTATAAGTAAATAATTTATAATAAAAAAAAAAAAACACAAGAGTATATTTTCATAGTTATCAAGAACCACGTGGATGAGATTTCTATTGATGTGTAGTATATCCTGCTACCGGTGAATATATATACCAAACAATAGGTTTTTCTGTTTTGTTGAATATGAGTTGAGAGTCATGGGGTAGGGATGTTCATCAACCGATCCAAACCGATTCAAATCGTAAAAATCGAACTAAAAAATCAAAAACCGAACAAACCGAAAACCGAAAAAACCACAATTTTTTATTGGATTGGATCGGATTTTGATCCTATAGTGAAATCCAATCCAATCTAAACCGATCTATTATATACATATACTATTATTTTTGAAATTATAATATTACTCATACTTAAATTTTATTCTTCGTACTTTTATGTCTCTCATTCTCTTTAATATTTTTGTTGAAATGATATATATAAGACTTTTTAGAATAAATATTAATGTCTTAAAGTTATATTTTACTAAAATCTTTGATGCATAGCATATATATATTTGATTGAGTAATCATGAAAAATAGGAAAACAATTAAATAAATTTGAAAAATAATTAACTACAATTTATTTGCAGTCGATTCAAGGAAAAAATAGGATAAATAGTAGTAGATATAGAGAATTAATATAAAAAAAATAATGTTAAAGAAATTAGATGAATTTGATTGTTTTTATTAATAGATGGTTAATCATCCATCCTATAATATTTTTCATCCATTGGATAAAAAAAATAAAAACAAAATAGATCATTTGTAATCCATTGGTTTTTTCTCAGAGAACATACAGAGGTAGCTTGCGCAATTTATGTAGAATAAGTAATAACCAAACATGCAATGATTGTACACTTCAACAATTACTACCACATCATAGGTATTAGAGTCCTTTTTTCCTTGCTCTCTCTATTTCTATTTTTTTTCTCCTATCCCTGTATATGATTCTCACTCTATGGAGTTTATGGCTCGTTTGATGGTCAGGATATAATAAGAATTGATAGGATAAGATAATAGGATAGGATATGAACCTGATAAACTGTTATCATATCCGATGTTTGGTGTCCATGGATAACCAAATTTTGACAAGTATTATAATTTAAATATGAATTTTAAAATTTTCGTTTTTATTCTAAATGTTTTCATCTTTTATTAGATTTAGTTTTTTTTTTTATAACTTTCATTATTTAAAATTATATAAAAAGAAAAAATTATCCTTATAATAAAATTACATATAATGTTTTAAATTTTTTAAATATTGTCTAACTAAAATAATTTTTTATATTTTAAATATTCATTTTTTATTTTTACTTTACGTATAGTTAAATTATTAGAATAATTTTTATATTTACAATTTTAAAAATAATATAAAATAAAAAAAATTAGCATTGTGATAAAATAAAATAAAATTTAAAATTAATTATTAATATTTTTTATTTTAAATATTTTTTATTTTATTATACTTTTTTTGTGACCATGTTAAATTTTATTATACTTTAAATTATTATTTTATTATACTTTAATTATTTTATATATTATATATTTTTATATTTTATTATACTTTAAATCACCATATCCTACTTGTTACCTGGGAAAAAAAAAACCACCTTATCATATCCTGTTGAGTTCTAACTTAGTCATTCCCTCAGGATAAAATTTTAACTGGATTGATAGAATAGGATAAGTGACAGGATTGACTTATCCTATCCTACTGACTTATCAAACAACAGTTTCAGATAGGATATGATAGTTTATCTTATCGTATCTCTCTTTTTTCTAATCACCAAACAGACCGTTAGAGGTTATGACCTGCTTTTTCAAAGCATTATTCTCTCTCTATAGCCTTATGTCTCTCGTTCTCTTAAAGTTATTTATCACCATGCTTCTGCAGTGCTCTTTCAACCAGTTTCTTTATAACAATTCTCGGCTATCTTGTCTCTACTCTCTTGTCGTGTATGGATTATTGGATTCCTAATTACATTTCTAATTATATAAGTATACCATTTAGAGGGTGTTCGGGAAATATTCTTTTTTGGGGGGTTTCAGCTTTTTTTTTTCATAAAAAGCTGTTTTGATAAAAAAAAACTGTTTTGTTTGGGTCAATTGCTTAATATTCAAAAAAGTTTTCTTTGTTGTAAAAAGCTGTTTTGATACAACAAGCAGCTGGCAAGTACCGTCTATCGAAAAAGTGTTTTTCCTTCCCTCAACCGCACAAATTGACCAACACTATTTATCTTGACCAACACAATTCTTCAACGTCGCACAATCATGTAGTTGTGATATTAAAATAAAAAACTATAAACAACTATTTAAAAATGATTATTTTTATACAACCCAAACGAAATAGATTATCTTAAAATCGATTTTGAGCAATCATATCCAAACAAAAAAAGATTCTGATTATAATCGTTTATCATAATAATCGATTATTTGAAAACAGATTATCAGCATAATCTTTTTTTTTTCAGCTTTCTCAAACATATTCTTAATTCACATCCAGTTTGATTCATATCTGTGGGGAAAAAAATTATGTATTTAATTAAGGTCCTTAAAATTTTTAGACACAAAATATTTAGTATGTAAAAATTGTTAAAATAAAATTTTAATGTATAATATTTTTTTAAATAGATGGGTCGGATAGACATCCATATAAAAATGTGTAATGGTCTAATGGATGAATTTGATAAATTTTTATTAAATGGGTCATGGATGAATTTAATTTTTTTAATACATTTTTAATGGATCAAAATTTGAAATGGATTGATGGATTTTTTTTTTACCCATTAATCCGAATCAAAATCCATCCGATCCATCCGTTTGCCACCCCTAGTCTCGATCAAGGGGACCTAGTTAGTGAGTGAAAAATAATGTATCGTTACTCATTTCATCTACTCATTAATTAAGCTCAAGAAAAGAATAAATACTTTCATAAGAAAATTAATCCAAATGAAAAATATAAGTTATGATGTGTTTCTCATAATATTGAATAAGGTTTCTTTGATATTCATTTCTATTTTACGGCAAAGCTTGATAACTTATCACTCTTCAAAACAAAAGGTTTCAAGTTTCAACACTGCACTATCAGAAAACAATTCATTTATAACATATTAAATGAATGTCTAACTGATTTTCTTTTTGCCTTCTGCCTGATAAAAAAATTTGAATGGCTACCTCACCGCAGCTACTATCCTATCTTTAACCCATAATACTGGGATTTAATAAAGTTTTACGTTAGCTATGAACTGTCTAAAGTCTAAACACAACCTTTACCTTTTGCCCAGGCTTGACACTTGACTATGTATAAAATTGCAACAACGTATAACTACTAATCTAAGTTTTCTTTTTTCCTTCTTTGATAGCATGGCAAAGTATAAACCATTAATTGAAATCAATCGATGAGAATTGATGACGGTCCAAGTAAACTAAATCCTATATAATTATTGTGATAGTTGACCTGAAAGTTGAAATTATTAAGATGAAGATAAAGATTATGGCTTGTTTGTTGAAAATGTTGGATAGACTAATTTTTTTAATAGGATGAGTCTCTTGAATGAACCGGCGATTTCTGCCACTTACTCTTACCCAACAAGTATCCTTGAAAATAACTTAATTTTGATAAAAACTAGCTAATTTTTTATGTGCAACACAACTCACTTTTACATGTATTAGACACAATATTTTACTGAATCCAGGAACACACACAAATTACACAATCCTAATTAAAAATCACAAGCTAATATCAACTATCAAGACTCAATCTCATTAGGGGATGGGGTAGCTAAAGTGGTAAGAGCCAAGACTTTGTTTATGAGTTTGGAGGGAAGGAGAGGGGAGGGGAGGGGAGGGGAGGGGATCAAAGGGCAAAGAAAAGGGAGGGAGGGGAGGGGAAGGAGAGTATTATCCCTCCCTTTGTTTGTGAGTGCATATTGTATGAAGGAAAGTAAATGGAGGGTTTATAACATTTTTACAATCTTATCCTTATTTTAAAAAATTAACATAAGTAATATTTTTTAAATAATATTAATACACCTTTCAAAAAAAATACGAATGCAAATTAGTAAAAACTAAGGGGGTAAATTAGTAATTTAATTATTTTCCCCCCAAAAACACCCCAAATTGGGATAAACAAAAAAAGTGGGCTTGGGAGGGGTTTTCTAAAATCCTCAAAACCTTCCCCTCCAAATTTTTAAACTCAAACAAGGGAGAGATTCTCACAAAGCTTCTATTTCCCTTACTTCTCCTCCAAAACAAAACTCAAACAAAGCCTGAGGGTTTAAGGTGCTGAAGGTGTTGGATGTCCAAGGTTCAAACCTTAGGAGAAAATTAACAACTGACATACTAACATTTGCCTATTAAAAAAAAAACTCAATCTCAACAAATATTGACACAACACATTGATCAATGACGATGAGCAACCATACCGAGTTACATATATAAAAATACCCCACCAACTTTAAAGCTTGGTCCAAATCAGTCTGGCCAATACTTCATTAATTTGACAAGAGTGGCTTTACGATTACTCCACAAATCTGATAAAGTTATGATTAAAATAACTCAGCATTCACCCACTTTAGTATGTCCAGATACTGAGATACATAACTCTCAAGTTTTTAAACAGAACAAACATAAATATTGTGGATAACATGCATGCATGAAACTTGTGCTAAGGATTTCTTGATGATAAGACTTCAATACTTGCCTTTATCATGATCCAGACGGCTGGCAATAAAAGAAGACATTTGCATTATCAGTAAATCCATATATAATCGAATGAGGAAAGCATAGCAGTAACCATGGACATAATAAAGGATGGATACCCTCAGATTCCTGGAGAAACTTATTCTTCATTGAGAGGCTTCAAGCTCCTGATTTCCAACATCAGCAGGCTCATTGTTAGAAGCATTCTCCGAAGTGTCAATGCAAGGACTGTTTTTAAATTGATCCACAGGCTGGGCCTCGAACAACCAGCAAGAATTCTCCAACCCTTGGTGAGAAAATTCTTGATTACTTTTCATGTCCTCATCTGGCAAGCACCCTACAGGAAAGTTCTCCAGGTTAGCAGCTTTGCTTTCATATTGCATCTTGGCAGAAATAGGCGAGTCCAGTTTGTCAGAATAATTCCCTGTTAACTCCAAAGGCCTATGAAAGAGCAAATGAGCCACAATTCGATCAATGGGATTTGTCTCGGTTTCAACAACAGGAATCTTAGCATATCTGTATATGGTCCACACAGGGAAAATAAAAGTTAGAATCTCAAAAGGCTAATCAAGCTATTCCATAACTAAAATGCTAATTGATCGTTATTTCTGCAAGATAAACATGCTTTCATTGGAAACAGTACTGTCATCTACTATATGGTTAACCAGGAAAGAAAGCCCTATTAAAGTGATAAATAGGAGTTGATAAACAAGTACACGTCTGATCTGTTCAACTAAAACCAGCAATAACTTAGCCTAGTTACTGAGCTCTTAATTAAGTGATGCCTAACCTAGTGTCAATGAGCATCTTTGAAAAGCAAGTACTTCTGGGACATCGAGTAGAGTGACCTTTTAAAAGGCCCGATATTTAAAAGTAAACGAGTCTGTCCCCATTATTTGCAAATCAATTTTTCTAACCTATGCAACCTTGCACATGTTAAGAAATAAAAATATAGAAATGTTGTATTTGAAAGAGTAACTTTTAAACTTTCAGGGAATTGGATACACAACTTTCTACACAACATTTCTATTTTTAATTTCTTAACATGTGCAAAATTGCACATGTTAGAAAAATCCTTTACAAATTTATCATTTCAGACTATTATCATTATTTCATAATATTCAAAATGTCAATATTTCTTCCTAGAATTAAAAAATTATAATTTTGGGTCCTAAATCTCGTATATGACATCCATTTATAAACTGGGCCTTTAACGAAACTTTAACGAAACCCTAGTGGAAAAGTTTATGAGGGACCCAATTACAAATTTTCTATGTATTCAGGGACCCAATTACAAACCTTTTAAGTATAGGGACCTATTTGAAAATTTCCAAATAGTTTAGGGATCAATAAATTAATTAAACCTATAATAAAATCATTCATATGCTTTCACCTAATAGCTTAAGCTTTTGGGGCAGTTAGTTCATGACAACATTTAAATAAAGAACCTCAACAAAATCATTGCACGTATCATGAATTAAAAACAATAACATTAAGCAACTTGCTATGGCAGAAGGGAAATAAGCACAAAAGAGTTTATGGAAAGGAAATAAAATAAAGAACCCATACAATAACCAAATTGTTCATTTTTTTCTAAATATTTAAAAAACAAACATGAATTTTTAAACAATTTGTAAAAAATGTTTTTTAAGTATAAATTATAATTGTAAAAGGGTTAAAATGAAGCAAATTGTTTAGGTTCACCCTTCAAAGTGATCACACAAACAAGTTGTGTTGATTGCAGTTAACAGATTCAACCTGAAAATGACCTAATTCATAATATTTAAAACAAACCCATTATTTAACCTAAATTGTTTTATATATTAAACCTGAACTCTATTACATATCAAGAATTTTGAATCATGTTAACGGTTGTGTAGAAAACTGCTACCCGTAAGGTGCCAATAGGGTTGCAGGGTATACACACACACCTACACACTAGACTTCAAATATTTTAAACTTTTTGATGTTGTTCATCAAAGATGAAAAATGAAGAAGGAATGATACTGAAATCATACTAGTAAGTGCTTGACTTATGAATGAAAAATCAACAAGTCATGGAAATTAAAGTAGCTATGCATCATTGGTCCCCAAAAAAAGTAGCTATGCATTATAATAGCTTTGAAACCTGTTTTGGCTATTGTTTTCTTCTCTTGTAAGAGCTTCAACTTCGTCTCTGCTGCTTTTGTTTGTACTGCTTGTATCACTAACATAATGACGTTGCGTTGCACTTTGTGCTAACCGGAATAAGCTATTTCTAATGCAGAGTCTTATTTTGACGTCTAACTGTAGAAAAAGTTTGCCTCAAGATTATAGCTATGTCTGAATTAGTGTAGAAGGAAATAATTATACAATAAAGCATATATCATTATCAACTCAACCGCACCTTTGATATAATATCCTGAAGCATGTATAATATGGTGTCTTCAACAAAATGATCATTGGTTGCCACAGAGACTGCATTAGAATCATCTTGCTCAGTTGGTAGATCTAGAGCGGGAAGAGTTCTTAGATCTTCAACTTCAGGATCAGCCCCATCAAAAAGATGACTTTGCATTTCTAGGGGATATTTTTGAGACACAGATTTATTAGTGCTAGGAACTTGACTGCCCAATTGTTGCTGTTGCTTTTGAATAGCAAGCATTGCCTGCATTTGCTGCCGCCGCCTCAATTTTTCAATTTTTTCTTGAGGAGTCATGGTGAGGGACTTGACGGAGTCCGTGGGCTTCTTCACAGGATTGACTATACCAGGTGACACTTCATACTCAGAAAGCAGAAAGTGTTGCCTAAGATCTCCTGACTGGGCCTGTGGTAGCATTGACATAGCAGGATATGGATTAGTGAGGTTCCCACACATAGTCAATGTCACATATGGATTTGTGATATTCCGGTATAGTGTCTCAGGTCCTTGAAGCTGCTTCTGTTGCCCAACAATAGAAGAAGGAGAAGATTGCACAACAGAAGGTACCAATTGATTCCCAAATTGTCCCGATGGGGTTGCTGAAGGAGTTGAATTACCATAAAAATTCTGCAATAGCTTTCCCTCCTGTTTAGCCTGTAATATTTTTGGAGCTTTTAGAAAGCATGAATTTGTGTGTGTGTGCAACCACAACAGATCAAGGTAATTTGTTGACTTAGAGAAGGAAAAAGATGAATATAAATCTTGTACCAGAGACAGCACATAACAATGTCAAGATGAACAAGATGCCCTTGAAATCTTATCAAACAGCATACATGCACATAGGATAGAAGGACACGAAAGAAGTTTAATTGTAAAAAAATAACACAGAAAATAAACAAGTTCAAACCAAGAAATATATTCTCCATGTGACAGAATCACTGCTTCTAAAGATGCTAAAATGCTTACTCCAATTTTCCAAGTAACCTAGCAACTGAGTGTCGAAATTGATTAGGATTTATTGGGAATTATTTGTCATAGGATTTTTTGTTGGTTAGAATAAAATCTGAAACATGTTAAGATTCTATTAGATCGGCTGTTTATTATTCCTGATTTTGTTCCTTTTTTCCTCCTAATTTGTAGCAGATTGGTTATCTCTTAACCAAATCTGTTTATAAATCATCTTATGAATGACTCAATAATGAATAAGAGAATATACAGTTTCTCTCTAAATCTGCATGGTATTAGAGCTTCTTGCTCTGGACCTTGCTTCTCGCGATGACCGAAACCACCCCAAGTCCCTCAACCACCTCACCAGACTCATCTGTGGGTGCCCAAACTGTTCAACCAGGGCCTTCAACACCATTTGTCAAGAGTCTTTCTCAAAACCTGAACCTGCACCTCACAGTACACAAGCTCAATGGGAAGAACTACCTCGAATGGGCACAATTTGTGAAGTTGGCAATGGGAGGAAAGGGAAAACCAGGGTACCTGACTGGAGTAGAGCAACAAATGAAGATTGACCCCTCCTAGACGAAGTGGAAGTCTGAAAATTCGCTTACAATTGCATGGCTGATCAATTTCATGGAGCCAGCAATTGGGAAAACTCATCTGTTCTTACCAACGACCAAGGATGTATGGAAAGGTGATCAGGACGTCACCATCATTACAATGTGATGGTGACCCTTGGAAAAGAATTAGATCAGTGTATGTAGATGATTAGGAAAATCCCAAGGACTCGGCCGCTCAGTTCAAAAAGAGGGAGGAGAATGATTGAGTCTACATGTTCCTTACTAGTCATAATCGAAGCTCGGACGAGGTACGGAGGCAGATTCTAGGTCAAAAACCATTACCGTCCATCCGGGAAGTCTTCTTTGAAGTCAAACAAGAGGAATCAAGGAGAAGGGTTATGCTGCACATTCCAGAATCCTCCACAATACTTGAAGGAGATAAACAGAAGAAGCCATGGTGTGACTACGGTAGAAAACTATGGCATACAAAAGAGAGAATTGATGCGGAATTCATGGAAACCCACCGAATTGGAAGAAATCCAATGGGGAAGGTCATGCTTTCCAGACCACCACCGAGGAAACTAAAGAGCCACAGTGCACTTCTGAGGCAATTTACAAAGAAACAATTGGAGCACCTATACAAACTCTTTTATCCCAAAATGACAGCAAACCCACCTTGTTCTACAAACCAAAAAAATACTTATCTCATTGCTGCACTCTTTAGTACCAATAGAAGTTTTAAAGTTGCAAAGGTTATTGATTCCAGAGCAACTGACCATGTGACAGATCGCTCAAGGTTGTTTTCTTCTTATGGTCCATGTGCAGGAAATTAAAATAAAAAAAACCTCATTAACCCTCCACAATGTCCTCACGTTCCTAACCTGTCATGCAACTTACAGTCCATTAGTAAAATAACAATTGAATTCGGGGAGGATGACTGCAGTGTTAGGGAGATTGGTGGACTCTACATCTTTGAAGATGGATAAGAGTTGACTGGACAAATTCAACGTACCAGTTTCAATTCTAGTTTTGTTTCTAAGGACCGTAAAATAATGTTATGGCATTATAGGTTAGGTCATCTAAGGTCATGGCATGCCACAAATCTCAGTGAGGGCATAAATTGGTACTTGCAAATGATCTACCAATGCAGGAACATCAGTAGGAACCGCACCGAGACACTTGGGTCAAAGCATTCGCCCAGTTGAGTGAACATTCATAAGCTATTAGATTGTATTTTAAATGCCGCAAATAAAATTATATAAAAAAAAACATCAAAATGGAAGAGGATTACAAACTATAGGAGAATAAGATATCCTCCACCAAAAGAACTACAGAGAGATATTACAGAAAAAACAGTTAAAAACTAGAAAAAGAAACACTTAGTAGCTAAGATATTGTATCATGTAACAAGGCCGGCCAATCTCTCTGCATAACTATCAAAGGAACACCTAAGAAACCATGGGCAGAACACCACAAATAAGACAACAAAATGACCCTACTCCGAATGTTATCTATATAGATGAAGAAGTTCCCTTGAGAATTCTGGCATTCCTTTCCAACCAGACACCAAATCAAAGCAAACACAGCATACTACCAAAGAATTTTAACATCTTTACAGAAGCCAAAACAACTAAAATTAATAATTAAAAAAAACTAATGCAAAATAATTACAGCAGACCCAGTTCTCAATTATAAGATGTTATCTTATTTTTCTAAAATAATTTATGGAATACCTTGTCAGTAAGTCCTTTTGCATATGCAACATTTTTGGCAACTAAAGCAGAGGTCACAGATGTGGTCCTTCTTACCATATCCTGATCAGTTTTTCAAAAAAAAATGATATAAGTAATTTGGTTAGTCCACTATATAACAAGTAAAGAACTAGGTAGTACAGAAATTGGTTAATAAATGTTGGCAAGAATGTAGTTATAATTATATCAATTTATGATGTAATTTTAAATTGTGAAATAGGGTTTGCAATTTGGGAGTTGGGGATTAAGTATCAATAATTTGGGAATTTGGAGTTTATTTGTTTGGGTCTTGGGATATCTTATCCCAAGTTGGGTTATGGCTTTGTTTACTATTCTAGATTAGGATTACTTGAGTCTTAAGTCTGGGTTGCTTCACTTATCTTTGTAGATTTGGAGTCCTTGGATAGCTTATATAAGACATATTAGTTGTCTGATATAAGCTTTGGTAATTAAAAGTTGAAACTTTTGATTATGAGATTGTTTCTTAATTCTTTGTTTCCTTATTTACATCACTGGTCATTCTGCAAAATGGCTTAACATACCTGTTGCTCCTTTCCAGTAGGCTTCCTTTTAGCTCTAGCATATCCTGTCTTTACTGTGCTCGTGTGAGCATTTTGTATATCATGAGATGCAGGATCATCAATCTTCTTATAGATGAGGGAAAATGATTGATTATTAGGTTGAACATATTCTGTTTTAATTTCCAAAGGCTCGGATCTGTTCCTTAAATTACTTGCTCGACTTGGTGCCTCCAGAGATATGCGTGCTGGACTATTACTACAGTTACTTGCATCTTTGGAAGACCACAGCTCATTAGAATTCTCGAGACTTCCATGGCCAAAAATAGAGTCATCATTGCTGCAAAATCATCACTTGTGAGAATATTCAGTCAGACGGATACCATTGTAAACTACAAAAGTTCACATAACTGATACGTATAAGGAAAGGCATAGGTCAATTAATATTCGGTGTTGATGAGGAAATTTAATATTTATGTTCAATGTGGTGTTGTTGTTGAATCGGAAGGTTTTAGGTAATGAAGGAGGAAAAAGAGAATAAAGACTCAGAATAATATGAGATTGATATTGATTCTAATAAGATGATATATTGATAATGTATTCAGATAATACAGCAGATAGACCCAACAATCTTATTTATACTAATTGCAGACTCCTAATCTTAATTAAATTAAATAAGGGAACAAACAAGGGAATACAAATAGGAAATAAATCTTAAAAGATCATTTAAGATACTTTCAAATATTCTAAGATATAATAAATTTTCATATATTCTAACACTCCCCCACAAGCTAAAGCTTCCTAAGCATGATCATGCTATAATTAAATATACTAAAAGAAAATAAACTAAAAAAATATAATACTCCAAACAGTATGATAGTGGCTAGCAACTGCTTATTGGATGAAGCCAAGGCCATTGCATCTGGGACAATATACTAGGCCAGATCACCTAGGAGAAAAAACTGGTGCCAAAGCATATGGGACGGAGACGAGGCCAATGTATTTGGGACAAAACCAAAGCCAGTGCATTTAAGACAAATCTAGGATAAATCAACTACGTCTAGGACAAAGTTGGGGCCAATGTGAGTCATAAACAACGTAAGTCATTATCAAAATGATCGCCAACGAGAAGAGATGTCACCAGTAGTATGATTCATATGTGGCAGAGAAGTCGTCACCAGAATGATCATCGATGGGATCACAAGACATATGATTCATTAGTGGGAAAATAATGATGTGACAAACACCAGAGAAGAAGCAGATGCAAGAAACAGGGCCAAGAAGCAGCCAAACAATGGGAAACAAGAGACAACTACTAATAATCTGTTAGATTGTTAGTTTTTCAGGACAAAATTTGGGAAATGTTTCCCTAATTCAGACTTGGGCCTTCTTTAGTCCTTAATGTTGTTTGACCTTCATTTCATTTAGAATTAATGGTAGTTGCATGAATGTTCCATGATTTTGATGCAATTCCGGTTAATCTTGATTTAATTTTCATGTTTCCAATTTAGGAAATGAATAAAGAAGGAGAAGAAGCATGAAGAGTTGAAGGAAAAGGCAAGAAAAGCATGGAGGAGCTGCTGCAAGATTGCCCATTGCCCAACGTCAGAACACGAAAATTCAAGTGTTGCCTGGACGCCAAGTGCTGAGTGCTAGGAAGCCTTCACTATGCGCAAAGTAAAATGTCATGACAATTTTCGGACTCAACTATCCAGCTTATGTAGCCTTTAACTCTCTTAATCCCATCCGATACGGGACTAGGTTTCTGTAGTTTCCAACAAAACATCATCCACAAGGATTGGTGGCTAATTATCACTTTGCAAAGTAAAGACTATTTAGATGTGCATTTGGGGAAAAGGATCTCAATATAATAAAAGAAACGATAAAAGCAATAAAATCTTTTTGGTTTTTTAGACAATTAAACAAACACTTCGAAGGGTAATGGGTGATCATCAATCTTTTGGTTTTCTAAACATCTACGGGTGGCACAACGAATCTAGGATAGGCTCTAATATCATCTTAAAATTTGGGCTTTAGGTCTAACTCAACCCCAAAAGCTAGCTCAAGAGGTGAGAATTGCCAAGATAAGGATTTGGCCATATCTCTGGTCGACGTGGGATCTCAACATGTTCAGATTCTCACCTTTTTTTATTACTTAGAACAATTCTGTATGCTTGTAGTAGTCTTGTCAACTTCTACAGAGACTGCAAAGAAAAAGCCCCAGCACACTGAAAACAACTCAAACCTGGTGAAAGTAAGATGAGCACACCAGACCTGAGTGGCAAACATGGCAGAACACAGCCCAAGAATGCCAAACAGCCATGTTGAGGTGGCGAATAGAGGTGATGGAGGTTGGGACTAGCTAGAAACATCGTAGCAAGGCAAACGAATGGCAAATGTACACAGAAAGAGGTGAAACAGCCATGGGCCATTGTAAGATGGCCAAAAACAGAAACCCCAATATACCTAAAACCCTTTGAGCCAGTGGCAGATCCAGGACCTTCAAACAGTGGAGGCAATTTATTTCCCAAAAATTTAGTAATAAATATTGTCATACATACGAAGATAAAGACATAAATGTTAAAATCATAAAATTTTAATGGTTCAATTAATTTGTTGGCCTCTGAACCATTTGGGAATATTCAAATATATCCCTATATTTTAAAAGTTTTTAACAGGTCCCTAAACACATAAAAATTTAGGAATAGGACCACACTTTTCTGTTAAAGTTTCGTTAGGGTTCCAAAAAGTATAGGGACCTATTTGAATTTTCCTAAAGAGTATAGGGACCTATTTGAATTATTTCAAAAAGTTCAAGGACCCACAAAAACGAGTGGATGGATCACTTAAAAGATAGTTAAAGAAACCCTAACAAAAAAGTGTATAAAGGACCTAATTACTAATTTTGTGTTCAGGGACCCAATTACAAACTTTGAAAGTATAAGGATCTATTTGAAAATTCTCAAATAGTTCAGGGACCTTCATATTAATTTAACCAATTTTAATATATCATGTTTTGAAATCGTTGAATGATCACCTCATTATCAATGTTGTTGAACACATCTCTCTCAATATATGTCAATAGACAAGTGATCTGAATGTGAGATGAAGAAAGAAAGGAAGTGCAAATAAATCAACAATAGGAGGCAAAATAAAATCATTTAAAGTAGTTATAATTAAAAAAAAATGAGGGGGTGCACTTGCACACCCTCACTACCACTTGGGTCAGCCCCTGGTTTGAGCATAGGCACACAATAACCTAGTGATTGACAAGGTGAGGACAGCTCTTACAGGTGATCGGACGAGTAGAGTGAGACAAACAATGGTTAGACGAGACCAACGACGGTTAGACGCACCTGCACGTGTAATCTGAAGTGGTGGCATGTGGATCTGGATGTGGAGAACAAGATGCGTGTGTGAGGGCATGTGACCAGGAGTTTGGAGGTGGGTCTCAGGTGGTTGGCCGGATAGAGAGCAGCAGTTCGTCCACGAGGTTGCCAATTGGAAAAAAGGTGGCAGGCAATGCAACAACGACTAAGAAGACCCATGGAAGGAAGATTATGAAAAGAGGAATGCAATGGAGAGAGAAAAGGGGTTGCTGGGAAGATGACACAATAGAAAGGTGGTGGGCCTGAGTTTCCAGATCTTAGGGAACTCGATAGTTAATAGTGACGAGACAGTCAAGAAGAATGATACCGCTTTGATACCATGTTGAATTGAATGATTTTAGGTAAGAAAGGAGGACATGAGAGAATAGAGACTCAAAATAATATATGATATTGATTCTAATATGATGATAATGTATCGAGATAATACAAAAGACAAATCTAATAGTCTTATTTATACTAATAGTAGACCCGTAGTCCTAATTAATTAAATTAAATAAGGAAACAACTATGGGAATACAAAAAGGGAACACATCCTAAGAGATCATCTAAGATACTCTAAAATATTCTAAAATAAAATACAATATAATATTATGAGATATTTTTCATACTTTCCAAAATGCCTTCTATCATGTGCATAATATAATTAAATCAAAGGGATGGTAAAATAGATTAGACAAAACAAAGTGGGCAACATAAAGTCTTGGTTCAAAGTTTAATGAGTGAAGACGTTCACAAAATTCACATTGTAGTATCCTCTTTTTGATTTTGAATGTTACCTATATACACTTGTTGCAGCTACAACCGTGCACAACTGCAAACGTAACTCCATCTGAGTTTTAATAGGAACAAGTTGAAGGGCACTTCACTTAAACTCAGATTGAGCCATGTTTGAGCATCTGAGTAAATGTGTAATGCAAAAGTTCTCAAAAAGAATAAGCAGAGAGAAGTTTCACCCATTATGCTTACTAGCAAGTTCAGAAATATCTGATTAGACTAAGTTAAATAACCTCAGAAAATGCATGCATCATATACAAAATAATACAGATAATATACTTTACCTGAAAATTTGATCAAGGTCATCAAAACTTCCTATGTTAGCCCAGCCATAGTCAACAAAATCAACTTGCTCTTTACCTTCATGTGTACTTTGGAAAATGTCTACATCCTTTTCGAGCAGTATATTCTCTTCTGTCAAAAATAAATATAATTAATAAAATGAACTAAAACTACCTATCATGCATGTTATTGTTTATCATATAATGATGATGGGACACTAGCACAGAAGACATCAGCTGACTTGCGTCTGCACACACAGACACAAATGCTATCTACTCATAATGCCAGGCAATTAGCAGTTTACCACCTCTTATTGAACTGAATTTGCTAATTTCACCTAAATTTTTAGATACTTCAGTACCCAGGGAACCATGATCAGTTTTAGCTGAACTGGATAAAGACAAGTCAGGCCATGAGTTTGTTCCATATCCCAAGGCAGACAGTCCTGCCCTGCTATCAAGCTTGGAACTGCTTCCTAGTTTTCTTCCATGAAACTCAGTGTTAGCCTCTGTTATCTTCTGCTCGGTGAGTTTAATAGCAGAAGCATCCTGGTTTCGATCTTTCTTGTTGTGAAGATCTTCACTTGCCTCTGGATAAGGCACAATATGATCATCACTGCCACCCGCCTCACCCCATACTATGTTAGCAAGCTGAAAACAATCCATTGTTAAACATATAACAAATATTGATGAGGTGAAATCTAACAAGAAAAACAAAACAATTTGGATACAAGAAGTAGGAATATTCATAGACACAAGTAAATATTATGGCAACTCTGTAATCAGGCGTCACGTCACATGATTTCTGTAATGCAAAGATCAGACAACCCTTGAAGCAAATGAAGAACATGAGACCATTTAATTGTTTACCACAACGAAATAGAGCAGATTTTGTATCATGTGAAAATTTGTAATATCATTATGACTAACAGGGCATATTTGAAAATGGATTTTTGTTGAGAGTTAGTTTTTTTTTTTTATAAGCATGTTGAGAGTTAGTTAATGCAGGTATTGGTAGTTAGTGGTGGTTAGTAATAGTTGTTAGTTGGTTGAGTTGTAATAGAATACATGAATAAGCCTAGTCTATGTTGTGTGTGTATGCAATTTTTACAATCGTGAAAATCTTTCTCTTTCTCCAAGTTTCTTTACTGTGTGAGTGATTTGCGTGTGCCTTGTGTGACTTGGTTCCAACAAATTGGTATCAAAAGCAATAGGGGTGTTCACAGGTTAGGTTGGGTCAGATTTGACTCAACCCGTTACCCGAACCAATGAAATTCACACATATTGGTTGGGTCAGGTTACATGCTGATTCTGATAGGAACTATCTTCCTATCTCAAACACAGAACTGAGATTTAAGCAATAAGATGAAACCAACACTGTTTTATTGACTGGAACTAGCAGAGAATTACAAAGTAGAAGAGTAAAAGAAGAAAGGCAAGAGCAAGTGCTCCCAGCAAGGAGGAAGACTCCTAGCCCAAGTCAGAGAAGAATCTCTAGACTCCCAAATCACAACAACAATTAGCATACCCTTTCTCTCATGCCTCTATCCCTATATAACAGATTCTGTTACTTGGCTCCCACCCTTTTACAATTTCTCTCTCCATAACTAACTTACCCCTCTCTCCAGTTTACATATTCTACCTACAGTTGTTAGGCCTTGGGGCATATGGGCCTTCTAGTATGGACCTTGCGAGGCCTTGTGGGCTCCTTGGGAACCTCTGGGTGCAGATTCCTATCAATACCACCCCCTTAAAATTGACCTTGTCCTCAAGGTCATGGCTATGTGAGTACATATGCAGAAAGGTGAAAGCTTCCAATGTCAATAGGATTGGGCGACTAAACATGTAGGTGCTTTGTAGGAAAAGAGCAAGTGCAATGCTATCATTGTAAAGCCACACATTGGTGTCTTCCTTAATTGTTTCCTTGGCGTACTTGGACTTGGACATCCACCCACCGGGGTCCCATAGCTTGAAGCACAATGACCAAGCTATAGATGAAGTGTAAGAACTTCCTCCCGGGTCGAATATGCAACCATGTAGGCACTCATCAGGAGAGTCCTCCACATGCAGCACACCCTCAACATCTTCAATCAACTTAACACCCTCAACATCTTCAATCAACTTATTAATAAAGTTTAAACCCCAACACTCCCCTGTAAAATTTGCCTTGTCCTCAAGGCAAGAATAGGAAAACATCTCCTTGATGACATTTACTTCTTCCCAAGCTGCCTCTTCCAGAAGAGCCAAGCCGTCCCCAACAAAACCTCTCTCCAAAATAGTTTCCTCAAAATGATAATTGGTGATAAAATCAAAAACATCCTTTGGCTTTAGCTTCTGCAACTTTGGTAGATCAATTTCCAGTATATTAGCCAGGGACTTAGAACCTTCTCGCATCTTATCCCCACTTATGCAGAGTGGGGAAGTAAAGCGAATAATAATGCGACTTCCATCACTGCACCCCACTGTCAAATATTCTGATCTCCATTGATAGCAAAAGACACGGCCACACACTAACAGCAGCTTCGGGTGGATCATGGCCAACACAATATATAGCAAAAGTTTCCAACCAATTACATAGATTAATTAACATCTCTCCCGGAAGCCTTTTAGCTATTTCAACAGAATCATAATCTTTAAGAAGAAGGTGATGATCAAGAATATTTGCATAGTTTTGACCCACTATTCCTGCAGCAGCATATGCCTTAGATTGAGAATGTGATTCTGCTTCCAGCTCGGTGTAGAAGGCCCACTCCTCCTCGCAAAAACCCACCATAGTCATCACAATTGCTTTAGGGGGCAAGGTGATGAATGGCTTACCATCAAACAAAGTACCAAAATAATGGATCCTGTATCGTGTGAGCTGGAAGTTGTCTTCCTCTTCCTTGGTCGCTTCCTCGGTATACTTGATCCTCCACAAGATGAGCCAATTAGCAATAGGCTTAGTTGATGACTGTTGGCCCTCTAGACTTGCTGATGTTGTTACAGAATCATGTATTTTAATTAACTGGAGTTTACCTCCATTCAGTCCCTTGCCTTGTCCAACTATTCGGGAAGCTTGCTGTACAACAACAACTTCTACTTCCTTTAGGGAATGACCGTGCAAAGTTGAATCTCCCCTCAAAACTATTGGGTAATCAATGTTGTATATTGATTTTGCTGCAGAATCTATATTTCTACTGATCTCTTTTATCAAAACACTAGCCTTCTCAGAACTCAATGACTTGATATTTGTCAAAATGAAAAAGCATTTAGGACTTGTTCTAACCCGCTCAATGGGGAACTCAATACTCCACACTGTTAGTAACTCAATATCGTGAACAATTTGTGCCCCTGCAAGACTGCATCGTTGGAAACTACCACACAGGTCCCCCTCTTTTTGCTGCCCTTCTATTCTCGTTTCTATTCTAATTTTGGGTCTAACATTAGCTTCAACAGGAAAACAAATCGGAATGGGCCATCTACATGTGAGGTTAGGCCCAAAGACTAACCATGCATTTTCTAAATGAGTTTTTCTATCCCTCGGATCAGATACATCTTCCCTTTCCAACCTTCTCCCCGTTCCATGTTGGGCCTGGCCCATTAGCTTAAACAGGTCAATTAATTTCTGTAATTCTATCTCTGCCCTTTCTATCTGCTGCTCTCCATCTGCGACTCGTTTCCTAGCCGCCACCATTCTCACCCACTGTTGCAACTTCATATCAGGGTAGCACCCCGGACCAGCCACCCTCCGCCATGAAGTCAGTTGCAACAAACGGCATGGATCCGGTGGTTCCGGTGGCGGAAGCTCGACCGGCATTTGTGATTCTGCCGCCAAACAAGGGCACGGGTTCGGTGGGTCTAGCGGCGGAATCTTAGTCGGAATCCTAGAAACCCAAATTTCTCCTTTCTGCTCTCTCATCCCAAGCTCTCCTCCCTTTTTGGCCTCAATTTCCTCTTCCTCGAGCCACCCTACGGAGTGCTCACTCGAAGCCGTAAGAATGAAGACCGACGACGCCGAGGCAGTGATCACAGAAGTTGCGATCCCATGGGTATGGGCACCTCCGCTCTGTTCGTCGTTGATTCCGACGCGTTTTGCGTGGATAATCGGCGTGAAGCGTTGTGGGACCTCCGGCAGAATTTGGACTCCCTTTCTCGGCTCGTCATGGACCTCGAAAGTGGTAAACAGCGACCCCAACGTTACGCTTCGGTCACGGAACCCTGCTCGTACCTCGACGGCGTAATCTGTGAGAGAGCGTAGCGATGTTCCCGACGTCAATAATCAAGGAGCTTAGCGAGCTGAGTGCTCCTTCAGCGTCGAGTCATGTGACATCAACAATGTGTTCAGGTACGCAGCAACGCTTCCTGGTTTTTTGAGAGTGGACTCGGCGGCGGTTACACGAGCCTCCATGGCATCCAGTCGTTGTGACCCAAAATCTCTCAACGAAAGCACCAATTGATAGGAACTATCTTCCTATCTCAAACACAGAACTGAGATTTAAGCAATAAGATGAAACCAACACTGTTTTATTGACTGGAACTAGCAGAGAATTACAAAGTAGAAGAGTAAAAGAAGAAAGGCAAGAGCAAGTGCTCCCAGCAAGGAGGAAGACTCCTAGCCCAAGTCAGAGAAGAATCTCTAGACTCCCAAATCACAACAACAATTAGCATACCCTTGCTCTCATGCCTCTATCCCTATATAACAGATTACATTACTTGGCTCCCACCCTTTTACAATTTCTCTCTCCATAACTAACTTACCCCTCTCTCCGGTTTACATATTCTACCTACGAGTTGTTAGGCCTTGGGGCATATGGGCCTTCTAGTATGGACCTTGCGAGGCCTTGTGGGCTCCTTGGGAACCTCACGGGTGCGATTCCTATCAGATTCCATATAGTTAAACTAAAACAAAAAAGTTGCAAAAACCAGCCCAAAAAACAGAAAAAAAAAATGAAAATAAAAAAAAGGATGTTGCACAGCCCAACCCAAAAAATAGAAAACCCTAGCATTCACAGAATCAGTGAATCACATTCGCACTTTGATAGGAACTATTTCCTATCTTAAGTGCAGAAAGTAAAATAGAACACAAAAATGGAAGGAAGCTTGTATTATTGAATTGAAGATGGAAGAGAACTACAAAAATGAGGAGAGAAGACTGAAAACAAGAGCAAAATGCTCCCAGCAAGGAGGAAGACCCCAAGCCCAAGTCAGAGAAGAATCTCTAGACTCCCAAATCACAACAATAATCAGCATGCCCTTTCTCTCATGCCTCTATCCCTATATAACAGATTCTGTTACTTGGCTCCCACCCCTTTAGAATTTCTCTTTCCATAACTAACATATTTCCTAATTAATTCCTATTTAGCATATTTCCTACTTCTTGCTAAAAGTTACTTTGGGTGTTTGGGCCTCCGGGTATTAGACCTTGAAGGCCTTTGCGTGTTGTGGGCTGACTTGCTGGACCTGGTTCCTATCACCGCCTCTGATTAATCGTCATCTTCATCTTCGCATCTGTCACAACTGTGGAGGAGAAACGAAAGCCGCGTTGAGGTGGGTGGCATCCACGACATCAATGTGGTTCGTGGAAGCCACCCCCATCTTACACCCAGAAACGGAACCCAGAATGGCGCGGTGGAGGAGAGTTTAAGGCGGCGTAGTGGAGGAGAGCTTAAGGCGAGCAAGACTGAGGCTGTCATATTGAAAGACGAAAGAGAGAGAGAGAAAGACGGTCTCCTCAACCCCTTTTAACTTCGCCGAACGTGATGCCAACATCAACCTCTCCCTCCTCCTCATCTTGTTCGCAAGGAGTCTAGGCGCTTCGTAGAAGAGGATGCTTGCATTGTAATAACGCTTATTGTTGACAGTCGTCGTTAGGTTTCCGGCAAGTGGTTCGTGGAAGAACGTTTGCGTGCGGCTGTGGATTTGCCATGCTCTCTGATTACTCAACTTCTGTTCTTTTCTGGTACATTCTGGTTACTTAATTTCATAAGCTGGTTATTGTCTACGGGTCTCGAGTTTGAAAATGATAAATCCATTACTCGAACCAAATCAATTCGAGTTTGATTGGCTCGGGTCGGGTTGGGCAGAAAGAGGCAAAGGCCCGAACCAAATACACCGTTTTTGGGTTGGGTCGTCGGGTTGACCGGACCCATGAACACCCCTAAAAAGCGAGTTCTTTCTTGGGAACTCACAATTCTTTCTTTGCCTTCATGGCTTCCTCAAATGGTCATTTTCCCTGTAAATCTTCCCATTCTTGATGGGGAAAATTACGACAAATGGTGCAACCAGATGAAAGTTATTTTCGGTTTACAAGATGTGTGGGAAACTATGAAATCTGGACTATAAGAAATGAAAAAGGCCCAAAAGGTAGGTTATAGAGAAGCAAAGAAGAAAGATTGCAAGGCACAATTTATTCTCCATCAGTGTGTAGATGCAGCAAATTTCAAGAAGATTGCAATGCCTTCAACAGCGAAGGAAGCTTTGGGAGATTCTTGACAAGGCGTATGCAAGGGCTGATAAGCTAAAAAAGGTGAGGCTTCAGACCCTGCGGAGGCATTATGAGCTGCTGCAAATGGAGAACGGTGAAGGGGTTGTTAACTACTTCACAAGGGTGCAATCCTTGATCAATATGATGAAGGGTTGTGGTGAATAATTCACCAATCAAGGTGATTGTTGAAAAGATATTGAGAAATGTGTCACCAAGATTCGATAAAATTGTTGTGGCCATAGAAGAATCAAAAGATCTTGTAGTCTTGAAGGTTGAAGAATTGCAAGGATCACATGAGGCCCATGAACAAAGATTGAGTGAAGGAAGTGTGGAAAAAAAAATCAGAACAGGCTTTACAAGTTCAGTCCAATAAAATGAATACAAGAGAGAATAATAAAAGCAAGAGAGGCAGGCAAAGGGAAGTGGAAGAATAATAAAGGAATTATCACAACCATGACTCAGGCAGGGGCCAGAGGGCAATTTGATCAAAGATATAGTGATAACAATCAGAAGAGAGGAGGTGCTAGTGGTTCTCGATGTAGGGGAGGTAGAAAGACATTTGATAAAAGTAACATTCAATGTTACAATTGTCAAAAGTGGGGACACTTGGCTGATGAATGCTATAGCAACAACAAAACAAAGCCTCGGGGTGATGAGGCTCAGTTAGCTCAGGAAGAAGAATCGGTTTCATATTAGATTCTGTAAATGGTGACTACAAAGGATGATGTGAGCAGTGCAAATTCCTGGTATTTGGACACCAATTGTTCAACTCACATGACAAGACATGGGGACGGGTTTGAGAATCTTGATGAATCAGTGAAGATCAAGGTCAAATTTGCTGATGACAATACCCTAAATGCAAGGAGCTGGTAAGGTTCTAATCAAAAGAAAAGATGGCAACCAATCTTTTATCTCTGATGTATTATTCGTGCCTTGTATGAAAAACAACCTTCTCAGCCTTGGACAATTATTGGAAAAAGGCTATGTGCTGGTAATTAAGGACAATATGCAAGGATAACACAAAAAGGTTGGTCCTAAAAGCTCCCTTGTCCAAAAATAGAACCTTTGGGAATCCAAGTTATGGAGCATAAATGCTTTGCCTCTGCAGTTAGTACTTAGTAGAGAGGAGTGGTTGTGGCATTACAGGTTTGGACACCTGAATTTTAGGGATCTAAACCTCTTAAACAAACACAATATGGTTTATGGACTCCCACGGATTCAGATGCCAAATGAAATATGTGAGGAATGCTTGGAGTGCAAGCAACCTAGAAGTAGCTTCCAGCAGCAGGTCCGACCAAATCAAAATACATACTTGAGGTGGTCTATTCAGATGTATGTGGACCTCTTCAAACTCAATCTCTTGGAGGAAACAGGTATTTTGTGTCTCATTGATGATTTAACTAGAAGAGTATGGATCTATCTGATTAAAACGAAGAATGAAGTGTTTGAGGCATTTAACAGCCACTGAAGTAAGAAGATCACAGAGAGCTAGACAAGTCCCAGCAAGACTACGTGACTATAAGGTGGTGCCAAATACTGTAGTAAACTCATAAGGTGAATTGGTGCACTTTGCTTTGTTTGCTAAGCCTGAACCTGTCAACTTTGAGGAAGCAATGCAAGACCCAAGGTGGATTAAGGCTATGAAGGATGAGCTAATGTCGGTGGAAAAGAACCAAACATAGGAACCTGTTTCACTGCCAGTGTTATCAAAGGCGGATGGCGGATTATTGCACAAAAGTGTGGGGAAATATTGTGACTTGAAGAAGCAAGAAACAAACTGTTGTTACAAGAAGTAATGCTAAAGTGGAATACAGGGCAATTGCACAAGGAGTTTGTGAACTTATTCAGATAAGTAGGTTACTCAAGACCTATTTAGTCCATTAAGATAAGTGGGTTACTACAAGACCTATTTAGTCCAAAAGGTCCTATGAAAATGTACATGATAGTAAATCAGCTATGAGCATAGTTCACAATCCTATACAACATGATAGGATGAAGCATGTGAGGAGTGACTGGAACTTCACAAAATCAAAAATTGAAAATGGAACTTTCAGCCTACATTATGAGGCAACCAAGTCACGAGAAGCTAACATGTTTACAAAGTCTTTATGAAGTTAGAATTTGACTCAAATGTTAGCAAGCTAGGAATGATTGACGCCTATCACCAACTTGAGAAGGAGTGTTGGATTCCGATATAAAATCCCCAGGAATAAGGGATTGGATTAATCCTGAAATTATAGGATTATTAGCTGTAAATTTGTAATTATTAGGTGTATATTTGTTCCTTTTAATTATTCCTTTTTTAGTTCCTATTATCCAGCTTAATAGCTAGCTATTCCATGTATATCTTGTAAATTTGTAATTGTTCATGATGAATAAATCATATCGGAGAATTATTCCTCATAAACTCTATTTTCACATAGAAACCAAGCTTTCAATAACTACAATAACTCTATGGGCTTGGCTACCCCAAAGAGTTGCTTCTCCAAACTTGAGAAACCTCGCAACAAAGTATGACCAACACCATCCTGAAACAAGAGAAAAGGATCCAACCATAGATGCTAAGGAGAACTTAAACAAAACTTTGCACGAGAGAAGCTAGTCTATACCAATGTTTCAAGAACCGAACCAGAGATCTCGCCTGCTCGATCTCCGGGTCATGGTTCAATTGGTTCAACCGGTTGAACCGAATAACTAATAAATAAATAAATAAATTATATTGTAAATATATATAAAAAATGTATATCAAAATATGTACACATATAAAAAATTATTAAAATACATAACAAATACAAGTCTTCGTAGTATAAATTTAAACATCAAAACCCAAATAATCAAATGAGTTATCAAAGCCATTTGCAAACCAAATCACTGCACCACTATCGTGGGTCAAGTTCACAATATAAAGTATAATGTGTTGACTTTTCAAACATGTCATATGTATTGTACTTGATAAAAAGTAACAGTCACATGACGCGCATGTAATCAAAACCGACCCACCCCTTGTTTTCTCTTTTCTTTCTACCGTTCTACCTTTATCTTCAATGGCCAAACCACCTTTTCTCTTCTTCTATTTCTATCTCTCTCTTCAATGGTAGATCAAAAAGCAGAGATCTTTGAGCTCAACAACGGAACCACGGACGTCCTCGTCTCCAAGGTCGACAACCACCTATTCTTTCATTTTTGCGTTGTTCTTCCTTCCTTCATCGTTTTTTTGCAGACAAATGGTGTTCCTGAATGGGTTTGTCCCCATCTTCAAGAGGTGTTGTCCAATGTTGTTCTTGGCCTCGATTCTCTTGACAGATCATCAGTGTTGTGGCAATGGGGAGCGTCGCGGTGGTCCGGTGTGGATGGAGGAGGAGGTTGGCCGTTGGAGATTATTGTTGGTTGGGTATGTAGCAACCGGCTGGTTTTTCATAATCGGATCCAGTTCATCCGATTTTACTCCGATTCAAGTGGTTCCGGCGGTTTTTTCCAATTCTTTGAGATCATCGGTTTTCCTTACCGGACCATAGACACAACCGGTTCCCAATTAAACCGGTTGAACCGGCCGGTCCGGTTCGGTTTTCAAACCATTGGCCTATACCAACCAAACAAGAATTCTGGTATTTGTCTACGAACCATGATCATCTTCCATCTCCATTCTCCTTATTAATGGCAAACTTTATTTTATGGCATATGGAAGTGACTATGGCAATAGCCTCATAGGCTATCAAAATTCTACTTTCCTCTACCATTTCCACACCATGGTCAAGGTCCAGAATATATATTATCATAAGACCTTCTCTCTCTCTCTCTTTTTTTTTTTTTTGGTGATAGTAAGACCTTCTCTTTGAATCCAACTAAAACCCACTCTCAACTCCAACCCCCCTTTCCATGTCCAGTTGATGAAATATTCAGAGATTAGAACATCAATTCCAAAACAAGCTTGCTTGCTGGTTCCAGTCCAAAGTCCACTCCTTGTCTCTTCATGTTCTTTCAGCCCATCAAAGAAATTTCCCCTGCATCATATAAACTATTCTTATCCTCATCTCCTAATTCACATGGGAATATTCTGAAGTCAAATAAGTCAGGACTACCTCAACTGAAGGACAAAAGAAGAGCAAAGACGTGGTTTTGCACAACTGACAAACCCTTTCAAAACTGAGTAACCAAATTCAGATTGAAGGCATCCTTTTTTATTTTATTTTTAATTCTTTACTTCATCATTCTTTGATATTCATAAATAATCATCTGAACATCTAAACAAATAAAGGCGGCAGCAAAGTCTCTCTTTCCTTCAAGTTCAGATTTAGGCCTCTAAGACTAAAACACAACAAATGAGACCACAAGCTGGTCACAGTTCCCAATAATATTTAATTTGTTTGACATATTTGTTTTTGATTTATTGAATTCCATATATTATTAGCATTTCACACCAAAAGGACAAACAAAACGCAATACAACAACATCTTCAGCCTTCACCTCAACTTCAAGCTCATATTATCATTGCATGTTTTTTTGGGTAGATATTTCATGTTTAAAACCACCAAATAACACACCCCCCCAAAAAAAAAAAACAGTCAAATTTACAATAACAATAATCCAAGCACTTTAATAAAACCCAAAAAAAAATTGAAAATTAAAATAAAACCAACAAAACATCTAATAAACCAAAAAAATTATCAAATTCATTAGAATTACAAGATTCTACCTACAACAACAACAATAATAATAATAATAATAATAATATTAATATTAATAATAATAATAATTGTAACAAAATTCGAACAAAAAAATGATGGCTAACCTCTTCGTCGTTCCAATCAAACATTTCTTACATACGCAGCACAGAAATTCTCGAAGCAAAACCCAGAATCAAACACCAGACCGTAAATTACTTCACTCATCGCCGTGAAACCCTCCGAAAATGACAGAGAAAATCAGCACAACAACACCATGAAATAGAGCCAACAAATCAGAACATAAACGTTTTAAAACGACGTCGTCACAGAGAATAAGGTCTCACACATCTCACAGAAACGAACGAGCATGCAAAGATAGAAACAGCAGTGAAGAGAAAGAAGCTTCGAGTTTCAAGTTTTCAACAAAAACTAAACAACAGTAACGAGCCTCTCAGGTAAGGGGGTGTGTGTGTGGGTAGAGTGCACGTGACGTCACGTGACAAGTGGACTACTGACCGGCACGGGTGACACGTGTAAGGGTGCGTATCTAAAGTAGTGGACGTGAGAGGTCTATCAAATGCTGAAACCTTATTGGTTACGACTTGACGACCTTGTGTGTCTCACGTTCTCTCTCTTTCTTCTGTTGTGGGCTTGGTGGGCCATAGAAAGGGCCTTAAGTGGTGGCTGAGACATGTTTGGAGGTTGCTTTCAAATGGGGCTGCCTGGGCCCACAGACTCGTATTACCATTCAAATGATGATGATTTTCCAGCTATTGTTGTTGTCAACTAAATACTGCTCTTTTGAAATAGTTGAGTGTTGTGTTATAGATCACCAACATTTTAGATTTTTTTTCAATTTATTTCATGTTTACTTTTTTTAGAAAAAAAGCCGAGAAAGCAAAATTGATGAATCATGCTGTCGATAAAAATTATGTTAGACATTGATTGAGGCTGTCTCTCCTCTTGATTACTAAATAAACTCAAACGTAAAAAATATGTATTTTATTTTATTTTATCAGATTTTTCATTTTGTTTATGCTTTTCCAATAATTGAAAAAATAAAATTTATTTTATCTCAATAAATAGAGAGACTTTGAGATAAAAGTATGAGAAAAATAAAAGGTTGTATATGATGCCCCAAAAAAAACAAGAAGAGATTATATGCTATATTTTTAAGGGTTTTTTGGGTGTGAAATAAAATATGATTAATTTAGTAAAATAAAATTTAATTGCATCAATGCTTGTAAGCATTGAAATTAATTAGATAAATAACTTCGAGATTGTAGTTAACAATATATAAAGGTACTTGATTTAATTTTTATACCCTATTGGTTGTACAGTAATGCAACAAAAACAAAAACATATAAGAAAAAAAATGTATAAGATTAAAAAAAAAATGAAAGATAGAGAGAAAGAGAAGACCCGGGTATTGTTCGGGTAAATAGCTTATTTAAGCACTCTGTAAGAAGGACTTATGTAAAAAGCTTTTATGATATAAACTCATTTTTAATTAAGTTATTTAGCATATAGATACATACTCGGAAGAAATGCTTTTAAAATATATAAAATATCTAAAACAACTTCCTGTATAAGTTTTAACACTGAGCTGGAAAAATTGGCTTCATAAAATAAGCTATAAACAGCTTTTCAAAGGTTAATAAGTTACTTATTTAAACGTATCATAGCACTCGTTTTTTAACATAAAAGCACATATACGAGTAGGAAAACTCTTATAAGTTGTAAGTTGTGCTATATATCCAAACGGGGCTAGTGATTAAGTAATATACTATCACTTAAAATAATAGTTAAAGTATCATATTTATTTTTTAGGAATGCTATTAACGCATTCGCTAACACTCTCTTTCTAATACACTTTTTTTTATTGGTTAAAAAAATGGATCGCACTATTTTGAAAATGCGTCCCACTAATTCATGTGAGTCCCACTTGAATTATGTAAGACCCATATGAATTTCAACCAATAGAAAAATGTGTGTCGGAAAGAGAGCGTTAGAGAATGTGTTGCTAGCGTTTTTTTATTTTATTTTATAAAAAGCTAATGCTCTTGGTTAGTGCATGAGGTGCCAAGTTTGAAGTTATTAAAACTATATATTTTTGCATTGCTTTTACTTAAGGCGACTTCTACGGTGCGCAAGGGAAGCAAGTAGCGCACTGTGAACCATGTCCTATGATCATTACAATGAGCGTAAAAAATGATGGACGGTCAAGACGCGTCTAAGGCAAGCGGTACTTCTAGTGGCACTTGAAGAGTATTCCCTCTTCCGGTTATCATGTTCCCTCCCTCTCCTCCGGCAACCTTCCTCCCTTCTCACCCCTATGCCATTCTTTTCACTCTTTATCTTTGTTTTCCGATGTGCGGATAGATGATGAGGATTCTTTCCATGAGAGCTATTCTCACTTTTTGGCACTTGTGCATCACATGTTCCTTTTAGTTTGATTTATCCAAGATCGGGGTTTCTTGGGGCTCTATTCATGTCGATGATTGTTCTATAAAAGTTCAAGTGTCATTGAATCTTTGCATGTTAGATGTAAGTGGAAATCCTATTGAATGAAACTGTTGTGATATTGAGTTGGTGGTTTGAGAATTTCAACTAGAAATCAATGTTTTCGGTTTAATCCGAAGTTGGGAAATTCGCAAGGTTGAAGTTGTGAAAGAAAGGAAATATTTTGGAAACAATGTTTATATGGAATCACAAAGTTTCAAGTTAATGATGTATTGAAGTGTGACGCTTATCTGATTCTATTTTTATGTGTGAGATTTTCAAAGAATCTAAAGGTGAAGGTGGGGGAGTGGAAGGGTGGGGGAGGAGGAGCGAAGATGGTGGAGGCTTTATTTTTCAGAAGAAGATGGGGGGGGTGCTGGAGGCTTATCGGTGTTTGGAGAAGAAAGAAAGTAATTTTAAAATTCTCTTTTTACCTACTAGGGCCGGTCAAGTTAAATCTCTCGTGGTCTCTCACCCTAGAATTTGCCTTTACTTAATAGATAATTCTAAACATTACTACTTTACTCCTTTGAACATTCAACTTTCATAAGTTCTCACTTGATTTCTAAGATAAAAATATAATAGCTCCCATAGTGGTGGAATTTTCCAAGCATGGACTATGATCAGGGGACAAAATCCTTCCATGGGTAATTTGGAGATACGAATGACCATATTCTTGTCCCACCCGCGATGAAGAATGAGATTGGAGTAAAAAAAAACTCCCCATAATGAGGATCGACGACGAGGACAAAAGGTGAGGATACTTCTCATTCCACCCACCTCGTTGTCATCCTCAGGCAGAATTACATAGGTACCTTTCTAATTGAAGCAAGATTACAAAAGACATCGATCATGATAAAACAAATGTACAAGTGTTGATGGAAATTGATTGTCCAAACAATACTATTGTTAGGTAGTTTTATGTTCCCTCTTTAATATCTAGGGAAACCCTGTCACCTTTTATTTTTCAGCCTTATTCATCCTCTTTACTATCACAAAACTATCTTTCTTCGTCCATAGCTAAGAACACAATCATGATACAACCCAACCATCGCATGACAAACCACAAATCTAAATTTGGCAACACTTGCATGGCCGCCAAACATAGAATCCAACCACAATAGGCAATATCATCAAATCCCCACTCCTGCAAGAATCTTGTGAGTTCAACACGGAATTTAGGTGCATATATTATCTAATATTGGAGTTTCTCGGGGCTCCATTCATGTCGATGATTGTTCTAGAAAAGTTCAAGTGTCGTTGAATCTTTGCTTGTTAGATGTAAGTGGAAATCCTATTGAATGAAACTGTTGTGATATTGAGTTGGTGGGTTTGAGAATTTCAACTAGAAATCAGAGTTTTCGGTTTAATCCGGAGTTGGGAAATTCGCAAGGTTGAAGTTGTGAAAGAAAGGAAATATTTTGGAAACAATGTTTAGATGGAATTGATAGTGTGATTTTACATGATGTTTGCTGTACACTTTTGCATGCATTTTTCATATAGATTAGGCATTATTTATTTGATTTTTATTAGATTTTCCCTTGGAACGGGTGAAGCGGTTTCTTGGTGTTATTTTGCAGGAACTTAAGGAAAACTGTGCAAATTTGCCCAGAATGAAGCTTGGATGATTTTAGAGCTTGGAAAGAGAAGAAATTGAGCCAAGCAGAATTCTGAAGACTCGCCCCGCGAAACTAGATTCGCCTCGCGACCCTGAAAGCTGACTGTTCCAGAGAATTGCAACATTTTACTGGCTCGCGTCGCGAAGCCACTCTCGCCTCGCGAGAGCCCATTTCTCAGCAACAACAGATTTTAACTTTCGCCTCGCGAGAGGACATTCGCCTCGCGAGCGAGTGCAGAACTGATTGGTATAAGTTGCTGTTTTAGGGCAGAATTGAAGGAGTCTCTTGGAGGATTGGAGGCAGACTTGGAGGCTGCGGCTGGAAGAGGGTTCCAACCCTGAAGGGGATGTTTTCCTTGCTCTGGGACTGAAAGAAGATTGGAGAATTCTTCTATGGAGTTTGCTTCATCCCTTCTCTCTTTCTCTGTATTCTCTGTTTATGAGTAGTTAAATCCCTGTGTTGGGATTAGATGTAGCCAACTGATAATTATGTATTTATCTTGACTGATTAGTCTATGTTCATGTCTTCATATTAGTGATTAATTTTCTATGCTTAATGCTTGTTGTGGCTAGCACCCCCATGACTCGATTCGTGTTTTGGTATGCAATGGGGACGTTCGTATCAGAACCGGAACTGAATTTAATCACCTGGTAACCCTTTCATCTAGGAATGGAGTTAGGTTTACTAGTAATCGTATGATCCCTAATCTTAATGCAAATTCATTAATCTAGGCCACCTAAGGAATTAGGGTCTATTAGTGGATTTAGGCTCTTGCCATCCGAGGAATCGGGGTTTGAGTAATTTAGTGGATTGATTTTAATATCTGAAGCATGAATGGGAGGTATCTAGTCCTGATAGTACATGAGACAGATGTTTGGTGAAGTCTAGTCCCAACATATCCTTTCTGCACTCCAAGTGTTTGTCAAAAGTCCCCAAAAAGACAAAAAGATTTTATTTCTTTTCTTTTGATTGTTTTTATTTCTTTTCATAGTCTAGATAGTTGCCGAGTTTGCGAATTGGTAGTTGACATCTAATCCCCGTGGATACGATAACCGGTCTTACCACCGTATTACTTGCACGACTGGGTATACTTGCCCAGATTCGTTAACAAGTTTTTGGCGCCGTTGCCGGGGATTGGTTTTGCCAATATCATTAGTAACAAAGGAGGCAACTAATTTAGACATTTTTATCTTTTATTTTTCTGTATATATATATCTGACATTTTCTTTGTACAGATTTGAATTTTTTTCTTTTGAGTGTTTGTTTGTGCAAGGAGCAGGAAACACATGGACTATCATTACCATCCAACTTGGGAAGCTCAACTTGATTGGATCGTGTTTGATGGTATCACTGTTAAGCACGTGAAGATTTACTCCAAGGAGGAATGGCAGTCCTATTTGTCATCCTTGCTCCCACATCCACACTTTGAGCTGGATCCTGAATTGCTAGAGACTCTTTGGGATATAGATGCTTATCCTCTGAGCTTGAGCATAGAGCGTAGCCAGGAGGAAATTGGTTCCATGATGCAGAGGGATGAGATGCGACCAGGGAAAAAGGCTAGTAATATAGTGGCATCACTAAGTGACATCTTTCATAAGCTGGAGGAACAAGCCAGCGAATTTCTTAAATTACTAGCAGAAACGCCACATGGAATGCAAATTGAAGAGAGTCTCCTTGCTAGCATAGACGTGAATGAAGACAGAGTGGTGGTGGTAGAAGAACAACAAGAAGAGGAATGGGAATGGAAGGAGCAAACACCGTTGAAAGCTGCTCTAGAACAATATTCCCAAGAGCTATCCACCTCTGAGGCCAAGGCAAGAGCCAATTGTGAGAGTATCGAAGCTGTGGAGCAGAACTTCAAAACGCAAGTTGAGGAGATTTGCAAACAGTTGGTACAAGAGTCACATGAAGCCCGATTTGAGGAAAATCTGGTTTTGGGGATAGTTCAAGATGAAGACGAAGTGGTAGTGAATTCCACCATGCTTGCTAAGGAATCTGAATTTTCTGCATTGGACAAATATGTTGGCTTGCATGCATGTGTGGACACTGGTAAGTTAGCCCCTTCCACTTGTCTGTCAAACTTCCTGGTGAAAATGCCATTTGACCCGAGAGGAAGTGAATTTACAGTTGAAGAGGTCAATGGTGTTTTCACACACTGGCTGGGTGGAATTGAGAATAAAGTCATATTACTTCTACAATCGCCACTCCAATTTCCATTTGATCCGGGATGAGGATCCTAGAACGTCAAGCTAGTGACGTTAAAGAAGCGCTTATTGGGAGGCAACCCAACTTTTCTTAACCCTTCTCTCTAGTTGTTTTCATTTTCTTAATAATTGTGTTTTTGATTTTAACTCTTGAATAATTTGAGAAGATCAAGAGTTTTCTTTTACTAATAAATTTGCCAAGTGAATTCAGGGAAAGAAGGAAGGGAGAACAAGAAGACAAGGAGAAGAGCAAAAAGGGCAGAGACAACAAAGTCAACACCTGCTACCGCCTCGGTAAGCCGTTCCATTTTTTTTTTCCTTCCCTCTCCAACTTAATTGTTTACATTGGGGACAATGTAAATTCTTAAGCTTGGGGTAGGGGTATTTTTGCATGTTATTTTTTGCATTTTGCATATTGCATTCATATAGTTTTGCATGATAGCTTTGCATGATCACACAATTATATTGCCATTGCCTGAATTTTGCATCCAATTGTGAGAACTAAGTGCCCAATAATTTGTGATAGTGAATTGTTGAACCCAATTATGTTCATTCTTGTGATATGGCTGCAAATGAAGAATGCTTGAGATAATCTTGGATAGTTGATAATTAGCATATGGTTCTGTGGATTTGTATTTTTCATTGATTCTGAACTAAAATGTGAGATTTTGAGCCACAAAGGGGAACTCACAAAATTTTACCCCATTCTTTGTGTTAGAGTGTTATTCCTCTTGGTTTGCATTATTTAGAACTTGACTTGAAACCATTTTGAAGCTTACAAATTTTTGAAAACATTTTTGAAAATGATTGAGGCAATAGGTATTTTTATGGCCTTCTGAGTTTTGAATGATGAAATGCTACCCCTTAGTTGCCCAATTTTGAGCCTGAATGAATAAAATGCTTTTCTTGGTACCCTGAAATGTTTTGATAAATATGCTTGATAAGGGACCTTCTAAAGTATTACAAAAAGGGTGAAAAATGTAGTTGAAAGTTTGGGAAAAGAATCAGAAAAAAAAAATAATTCTCTTGAGTTGAAAATCTCCCATTCTCCACAGGAAACCCAAATTCAAGAGAATGTGGTTACAAAGGTGGACTTTAATGACGATGAAGTAATAGTTGAAGATGATTCACAAGAAGACATTCCATTGGAAGACATTCATTTGAATTGGTTTGATGAAGACGATGAAGTGATAGTAGAAGATGAGGAAATATCTACAAATGTTCCTTCCTAAAGGACAAATGAAAATATTCAAGTGGAAAACAATTCCCTCACCATGCTTGCTAGGAACCAGGAAATATTGAGTTGGATAAGTATATTGGTCTACATGCATGTGCCGACGCTACAAAGTTTGTGCCTTCCATTTGTCTACCACATTACTTTATGAAAATACCAACTTTGGAGTTCAAGTCATTGCCTATATATTTGGAGTTTGCATCAATAGCGGCAAAGAATTTGAAGTTGTCTCAAAAAGTTAAGCTTCTCGTGTTTCATGGAGAATTTATACATAAAAAGGCATTACTTGAAGTCAATGATTTACCATTTGACCGGGGAGGATATGAGCTCATTATAGCACTTTAAGAAGTCAATGGAATCTCCTCACACTTGCTAATTCCATCTCCACTCCACAAGCCATGGGATCTGGGAGGATTATATTACATTTTTAGCATTCTTGGCCGTTGTACCACGGGCAATGGGATCCGGGTGGAAGCATCTTCATTAGTTTTTCTAAACCCTTCTCTTTATTTGTTTTATGCTTAGAATAAATGGTGCAGTTACATAGAGTCTTTGTGTGTTTGTGTTCTTGTGTCATTGAGTTGATGTTGATGAAAGTGGATTGACCATGTGAATTCCCATTCTTGATTGCCATGCCATTTTCTGATTGATTAATGCATGTCATGCTTAAGTCGAGAACATGATACTTTTGAGAGTCATTGGATAGTGATGCAATTGAGTGTGCCATGACTTGAATGCATGTGACTAGTTTAAGGTGTTAGAGGACTTGGCATAATTCATGATGTTTAATATGAGTCTCTATTTGTGTCCAGGTGAGGAGTTTGAGCCTTCAACATGATTTTTGTTTTGAGAGTCGCTATTGAGTTATGACCTCTTAGGTTTGCTTGAATATCTTCTTGGTTTACATGATTACTTGATGCATGAGTATGATAAAGACACTTTCTTTGAAATAACTATTGGCGAAAAAACTTACCTAAATGAATTATCCCTTGTTAGCCCCTTTGTGCTTTAAGCTTATTTTTTGTTGTTACCTAAATATAATTGCTAAATCCGGAAAAACCATGTTTACCTACCCGAAAGGATTAAGTGAGCACTGGAATTCAAAGTAAAAAGGTAGCAAAGTTCTAAGTTTGAGGTGGCACATGAGAAATTCAATTTTGGAAGAACCAAAAAAAAAAAAAAAAGAAAGAAGGGTAAAAATGCCCTTGAAAGAAAAAAGAAATTATGAAAAGTGAAAAAAAATGTGAAGTTTCAAGAGAACAAAGTGGAAAAGTGTGCAAATAGAGCAATAAAGTGAAAAAAATAAGAAGAAACAAAAGTAGTGAATTCTTTGGAAATTGAGCTCCTTTGCTCACTTGGTCTTTAGGGTCTAAACCAGCATTCCCTTTCTTTCTCCCTACCAACCTTGCAAAGACCTTTTGATTGTGCATCATATGGTTATGTGAACTAATGAGTGAGATGAAAATCAAACCCAAAGAGTGAGTTTCTCAATATGCATATTTTTGAGGGAAACACAAGCCTAAACACTTGAGCGTTGAGTGAATTAATTATCCTTGGTGAGGAGTGAGACTCAGTGATGACTAGTGAATTTTTGCTTAAGTTTTTGAAACCATTACTCGATTGGAAATTGTATGATGGTTGAGTTCACTCTTTTGTTGATCTTCAAGGTCCTCTTGCTAGTTGACTGCTTGATCTTAAGAAGGCATGCTTGATTTTGATGAAATAGTTGTGGTTGAAATTATGTGGGAAATTATTGGTTATGGGTCCATTAGTCTTATATCAACTCATTGTGTGTCCTTGAGTCCTTTATTGTTTTCGATTCAAGTCTTTTTGTGTGTCGTTTGCTTGAGGACAAGTAAAGCTTAAGTTTGAGGTGTTGATAATCCACTAGATTATCTAGTTTTATTCTAGATTTTCTAGTGGAATTTACTATATTGATGAATTGTATTCTCAATTCTTACTTAACTTTTGCTTTGTTTTCCTTAAGTAATGTTTAGAATCTTTTATTGTATTTTTCTCTTTTTAATTAGGAAATTGAGTCATTTTCTTTAATTTCTTGTTTGAAGTGATTTCAGGTGTATACTTGCACTAGGAAAGGGGAAAAGTGAAGCCTGAGAGCATTGGAAGCAAAAGAACAAGGACAAGCAAATGAAGAATTGGAGTTTGGCTATTTTGGTGCTTAGGCCCGGCGCAAGTATTAGGCCCGGCCTAACGCCCCTTTGAAGTTGGCACAGGCAAACACAAGAAGGGAGGTTGAATTGTGTTTGTTAATATTTTCGCAAAAACCCTTTTTGAGAAACATTTTCACAAGCAGAAGATAAAAAGTTTAACCACACAAGAAATCCTTTTTTAAAAAGATTAACAAAACCAAAATCAAATCCCACAGTTAGTATAAATAAATAAAACTGTAAAAGATAAGGGATAGAAAATTCACTCAGGTATTTTATCCCGATTCACTATCTTCCAACCAAGAGCTACGTCCAGTCCTTTCTACTTGAAGGATTTTCTCCACTATTTCAAAATAGTTTCTACAACAAGTATTCTACACCTCTCCAGGCTACAAGTATTGCTTTCTTGCCAAGCCTCTTCAGGCTCTAATTCAATCACAGGGATTTTTCTAAGATCTTTCTAACTCACTATATGTGAGGGTATGAAGGTTTAAGATCTACTGAATATTTTTTACAAATATTCAACCTTAAGAATTACAGACTTTTGCTTTACAAAGGGAATATGAGCTTTTAATATCTTGTAAATGTTCAGATGGCAAAAGTTATTCTTCAGTGCTTGAGACCTGCTATATATAGTGGCCTTCAGCTTCTCTTGCAAATCTTCAACGGTTATTTGAATAGTTCCGTTATAGAGATAACATTAAATGTATGATATCCGTTGAGACTGATAGCTTAATTTTGGCTGTGTTGAAAAGCATCATTGGTTATCAGAAAAGCACAAAATGGAGGCTCACTGTCCTGAGCAATTGTACCTTAAAAACTTTCTTTCCTCCTTCGTGTATAACCCGGCTTTTGTCCAGCAATAAAGTTGTCATCGTACAGATCGTTTTGCAATTCCAATTGTACTATTTGCTTTTTGTATTTCTTTGATAGTACTATGAATTTTCTCACAAAGGAACAAGGCATTAACCAGATAAAACAATTATAAAGAACATATATTCCTTTGAAATAAATATCAATCATTTGAAATAAATTCAATATGGTCTAGATTGCATTAAATCACATTCAAGGTAGTAAAGATATAGAAGATGTTGAACCGTCTACAGGCACTCAGTTTTAGAACACGTCTACACAAGGTTTTATTCTGCTCGTCCACTGATGTGGCAGAAGCGCTCGTCCGCACAAGTCTTTGGACTTCCTAAGTCTTTAGAGAAACTCCGTCCAATGACATGGCACTATGGACGTCTACTGAATTTTAGTTAGGGACTAAGGATGTCTACTTGAGTTTTAAGGAGCACTCGTCTGCTGACGTGCCTACTATGGACGTCTACTGAGATATAGTTAGCCGTCTACTAAACGATTAAAATATACACAGTTTAAATAACCTTTGGACGGGTATTTCTTTGCAAGAGTCCAAGCATTGTATACCTTATATTATTTTGGATATTCCTGCATAAACTGAAATCACTTGTTAGATCTCAACTAACACTTTGCCAAGCAAATTTAATCCTTTTGTTAACATCAAAACCTAGAGATTAAATAAACCAGAACCACTTTGGTTCAAACAATCTCCCCATTTTTGATGATGACAAAAACTGATTAAATTTAAGTAGCAAAGTCTAAGAGAGCTTGCAAAGCTCCCCCTGAGACATAGCATTCAAGCAAATAACGCATAGTCAGATAAAATATAAGTTATCAATCAGAGAATAAACATATCATAGCAATAATCAAAAGCAGTTAAGAATCAGAGTAAGACATGCATATGCAAACAAATAAGATCTTTTTCAAAACCGACTTTATATAAAAACAATTAATTTAATCTCTTTCCATTTCTCCCCCTTTTTTGTCATCGGACAATAAGGTGAAGGAGTGGACCATCATAGTTGATGAGTGTGATTTCACCTCATATTTCATTTACATTTTTGCATGCATTTTCATATAGTTTAGGCAATTTTAATTTGATTTTTGTTAGTTTTTACCTTGGAACGGGTAAGGCGGTTTTGTGGTGTTGTTTTGCAGAAATTAAGGATTAAATGCTCAAGATCAACCATGATGGAGCTTGCATGAAGATGGGGCTTGGAAAGTGAAGAAAATGAGCCAAACAGAGCCCATCACGGCCTAGCCGTGATGACCATCATGGCCATGATCAAGCAAAACTGAAAAGAAAAGAAGGCATAAGTCAGAACTGGTCACGGCCGTGACATGTCAGCTGAACGAGACCCTCAACAGGCAGAACTGATCACGGCCTAGCCGTGATGAGCATCACGGCCGTGACGCGCATTATTTGGATCTGAATTTGTGTTAGATTGGGATTGAAACTTCCCTAATCTATAAATAAGGTATCTGGGTAGAACACCAGGGGCGACTTTTACCCTAAAAGGACGTTTTCTCTGAACCAGGAGCTGCTGTGACGGCTGTGGAAAGCTTCCATGGAGTTTCGTCTTTCCTTTGTTCCTATTTCTTTTATTTTGGCTTTCTCTATGACTATGAGTAGCTAAATTCCCTTTTGTTGGGATTAGATGTAGCTAAACCGAATCTCATGTATTTGCCTTGATCTATTAATCCATGTTTATGGTTCTTTATTAGTGTTTGATTCCTATGCTTAATGCTTTTTGTGGTCTGATCATCCATGAGTTGTTCTGAGATTTGATTTGCAATTGGGAAGTTCTTATCAATTCTTGATATGGAATTAATCACCTAGTAAACCTTCCATCTAGGAATGGATTTTGGTTTATTAGTAATCGTGTAATCCCTGCTCTTAATGCAAATTCATTAATTAGGCCACCTAAGGGATTAGGGTCTAATTAGGGGATTTAGGCTCTTGTCATCTAAGGAATTAGGACTCGAGTAATCTTGTGGGTTGATTTTAATATTTGAAGTATAAATTGGATTGGTGGTCTTAGTTTTGCATGAGGCAAAGGTTTAGTGAAATTTAATCCCAACATCTTTCATCATATTTGAAGAATCCCCTTTTTGCATTCCAAGTGTTTGATAAAAATCCTAAAAGAACTTGCTCCTTTTATTTTGTTTATTTTAAATTGTAAATCTTGTTGGGCTTGGTATTTAATATTGAGCTCCCTTCCTTCCAAATATCCGCTTAGATAGTAGTTGATTTGTTACGTGCTAGTACTTGGCGTAGTCCTCGTGGGAACGATATCCCTCTTACCTCTTTACTACTTGTACGACTTGGTATACTTGCCAAGATCCGTCAACAAGTTTTTGGCGCCGTTGCCGAGGACTTGTGTTTCAATATTAGCATACCCATTTCGATTACTAATTTAAGCACAATTTTATTTTTTCTGTTTTATTATCTGTTTCTCTTTGTTGTCATTTAGTACTAACATTCTTGGTCTCTAGGCTTTTGTGCATGTGAGGTACTATCCCAGTTGACCGACTTCTCTACGATCCTGAAATAGAAAGAACGGCTAGGGAGAATCGGAGTCAAGCAAGACAGCGGAAGTTATTAGCACAACAAGAAAGAGAACAAGAGACCTCCACTTCACAAGTTCATCAAGCACCACTTGAGATGGCAGCCAATGGTGAGGGTGTTCCACGGAGGACACTTGGGGATTATGC
>JAUPTC010000364.1:0-53643 GCA_030762895.1 Sophora flavescens
CTACATATATCGTATTTTGGTGATCTTGCTGTCCCTAGAAAGATAAGGAAGAGACCTACATAGAATTGTCAAATGAGGACAAAATCAAGGCTAAATTGGGTCCCGAGATCTCTAGCGCGGATCAGTGCGCAGTCCATGATGTTCCTTCACTTAAATGGGCCTAACTTACTCATCTTAAGCCCAATTAAGGCATATGATACCTTGTTGGAAAGCTTATTCGGAGGCCCTTAATTTGGTTTAGGGTTAGGTCAGGATTAATATGCATAAATAGCAGTTTATAGCCGCACAAGACGAAGAGAGACGAAAATTTGATAACTTTTACAATCATTGTTTTTGTTTTTACATTATTGGGATTAATTGCTAAACATTGTTAATTTTCGGTTTTTTCACTCATCCTGACCTTGTTTCCTTGCACAGAGCTTAACTAGAGCTACACATATCGGATTTTGGTGATCTTGTTGTCCCTAGAAAGATAAGGAAGAGGCCTACAATTTCAGGTTTCACAAGAATTGTCAAATTAGGCCAAAATGCAGGCTAAATTGGGTCCCGAGTTCTCTTGCGCGGATCAGTGTGCAGTCCATGATGTTCCTTCACTTAAATGGGCCTTGCTTACTCATCTTAAGCCCAATTAAGGCATATGATACTGTACTGGCCGAAAGTATAAGGCCGAGAACTTGTTAATACACTAGACTGATCGAGCTTATTCTCATAAGTGGGCCGTGACCCAAACTCCTCCAAAGCCGAGGACTCGTTAATGCACTTGTCAGCCAAGCATAAATACTCGGACCTATCCCATAATAAGACCGTAGAGGAAGACACCTCGGTCCCGTGCAGTCCAGTCACACCTGACTGAGCCTGACTGAGTCAAACATCTCGTCGGTCCAAATATCCCTCCGTATAACTCGGAGCCTTATTCTTATCTTTATCTAGTTTTGATAACAATCCGAGCCTAACAAATAGGATCTCAATAACAGTCCCACTCAAACTGTTACACCAAAACATCTCTATAAATAGGGGTCCAACCCCCTCACTCAGAACTACGTTTGCTTTGATTGCCATTTGGATACGTAGGAGCAGAATTCCAATTCTGTCAAGCTATTCCAAAAACACTCCCACAAGAATTTCTTCGGACGAGTATCTCTCACTTGAGGTATTTGGACGGAACATTTGGCACCGTCTGTGGGGATCGAAGCAAAATTTTCCCATACCACAAACAATGGTGAGGACAAGGAGCGGGAACTGCAGGAGAGAGGGGCCAGAGAATGCCAACAATGGGGATAACGGAGAACGATCCATAAATCCAGCGATGACGACCGACAATCCCATTATTCAAGAACTTCTCGCACAAGTGGCAATTCTGAGAAGAGAGAATGAGGAGATTCATCGGCAGAACAGCCGTCGTGAACGAGAACAAAGCAGAGAAAGGTCTGCCTCTTCTCCTCATGAGAGAGAGCGCCGGACAGCTGAGAATGAAGGATCTAGAAACACGCGCAGAGAAGAAGGAATCCCACAACCCCGTGTTTCTCACCATGTTGACCGAAGAAGCGAGGAGGAATTTCCTAGGCAGGCCCCTGAACTTTCACTTCAGGCAAATAGGCCTAATGAAAGGACCGGAACGTCATTTAGATGCTTTCACTACTCAAATATATCTCTTTACCGACGATGATGCTGTCATGTGTAAAGTCTTCCCTACTACTCTGAAAGATGCTGCGTTAAGCTGGTATACTCAGCTACCGCCAGCATCAGTTGACTCCTTTGACACGTTTATGACTAAATTCAATGCTCAGTTTGCCACGAGCCGAGCTCATCAAAAAACCTTGGCCTCGTTGGTGAATTTTAAGCAAGAAAAAAACTAGTCTCTGCGTGATTTTATGGCCAGGTTTAGCAAAGAGACTGTCCTGATCCGGAATCTCAGCGCCGATGTCGTACTACATACTATCTTGACCGGATTACGGCCTGGCCCTTTCGCCAGACACCTAGCTCGGAAGCTTCCATCCAGTATGGATGAGTTGAGGAGAAAAGATGCCGGATTCATTAATATGGAGGAAATAGAAGAGTCTAAGAAAAGAGAAAGAACCGATGATTCAGATAGACGAGAAGGGAGAGAGAAGAGGAGGGCTGGAGGTGACAAGCAGAAATTAAAAACACATATGGGCATTTACATAGGGGGCCAAAGTATGAGCACTATACCCCCCGCAACACCAATCGAGCTCGGGTATTTGAGGAAGCTTACAACGCAGAACTTTTGTAGCTTCCCAACCGTGGCCACACGCCCCAGAATGCTGATCAACAGAAGCATTGTCGGTACCATCGTAACTACGGGCATACCACCGAGGAGTGTTGGGTCCTGCGTGACAAGATTGAAGAGTTAGTGCAAGCTGGTCATATTTCGTTCGGAGAAATCACAACAATGGTGAAAGAGAAGAAAATAGGGAAGATCAGAATGAAAGGAGGGAGGAGGATAATACTGTCCGAGGGGTAATAAACACTATTTCAGGTGGATTTGCGGGAGGAGGCACAACGAGTTCAGCTCGGAGAAAACACCTGCGAGCTATCCGGGCTGTAAACTCGGTAGCTGGAAAACCCCCAAGGATTTCCCCACCGATTATTTTCTCCGATGAAGACTTCTTGGGTGTGGATCCTAATCAGGACGACCCAATGGTAATCACAGTGCAATTGGCCAACTTCTCGGTCCAGAGAACTCTCGTCGACCAGGGGAGCTCGGCTGATATCCTATACTATTCAACATTTCAGAAGCTCGGGATCCCAGAAAAATCTATTCAGCCATACGACAGTAAACTCGTCGGGTTTGTTGGGGAACAGGTGGATACCCGAGGATACATAGACCTCTTAACTACTTTTGGAGATAGCAAAACAACCAAAACTATTCTGGTCAGGTACGTGTTGGTTAATGCAGTAACATCGTACAATATCTTGATCGGAAGACCATCTTTGAACGAGCTGGGAGCCGTGGTTTCTACTCCCCACCTTACTATGAAGTTTCCTTCCAACTCGGGAGACATAATTGCTATCCGGGCTGATCAAAAAATGGCCAGACAATGCTATGCCGATAGTTTACGTGTAAGCAAACTCAAACCTACACCTGTAGAAACACTAGACAGAGGAAAAGACAAGTCTATAAATTCAGTTAGTTCTGTTGAACTGGACCCGAGGATTGACATGCAAGAACAACAGCCACAACCCATTGAGGAGTTGGAGAAGTTCCAGCTTGGATCACAGCCCGATCAGTGCACTAAGCTAGGCGGTCAACGTGAGCCGAATTTAAAAAAGAAAATAAAGGAAGTACTCCGCAGCAACGCCTATTTGTTCGCTTGGACAACATCAGACATGCCGGGGATTGACCCCAACTTCTTATGCCACAAACTGGCAATCTGTCCTGAGGCAAAACAGGTAGCTCAGAGGAAAAGGAGACTTGGTGAGGAAAGGAGAAAAGTGGTGGAAGAAGAAACAACAAAGTTGGTTAAAGCCAACTTTATTCGAGAAATAGAATACACTACTTGGCTGGCCAACGTGGTTCTGGTTAAAAAATCAAACGGCAAGTGGCGCATGTGCACCGATTATACAGACTTGAACAAGGCTTGCCCAAAAGACTCTTATCCTTTACCAAGTATTGACAGGTTGGTGGATGGTGCTTCCAGGTACAGAATTTTGAGCTTCTTGGATGCATACTCAGGGTACAATCAGATCCGAATGTATCCCCCAGACGAGGAGAAAACAGCTTTTATAACTGAAGGCTCGAACTATTGTTATCGGGTAATGCCATTCGGATTGAAAAATGCTGGAGCAACCTAACAAAGGCTCATGGACAAGGTGTTTGAAGAACAGGTCGGAAGGAATATGGAGGTTTATGTGAATGATATGGTCGTAAAATCCGATGACCACAACAATCACCCGAAGGATTTGGAGGAAATTTTTCAGCAGTTGAGAAAGTACAATATGAGGTTGAATCCAGAAAAGTGTGTTTTTGGTGTCCAAGGTGGAAAATTCCTCGGTTTTATGTTGACACACCGGGGAATCGAGGCCAATCCTGACAAATGCCGAGCTGTGATTGAGATGCGAAGCCCACAAAATGTTAAAGAAGTGCAGCGACTTGCAGGGCGACTGGCATCATTATCTCGGTTTCTTCCCAGATCTGCAGAGAAAGCTCGGCCTTTCTTTAGATTATTGAAGAGGCCTCAAACCTTCGCGTGGACTGAGGAATGCGAGAAGGCCTTTGTCGACTTCAAGGCCTTTTTGTCTTCACCGCCAATATTAACTCGACCTATCCTAGGGAAAGAGTTATATTTATACCTGTCAGCCACCGAGTACGCCATCAGTGCGGTCATTGTGCAAGAAGTAGAGAAAACACAAATGCCGGTGTATTTCATTAGCAGAGTCCTTCATGATGCCGAAACCCGGTATCAAGTCATAGAAAAGCTAGTTTTGGCTCTGGTAACTGCAGCTCGGCGATTGCGTCCATATTTCCAGAGTCACCAGGTGATTGTCAAAACTGATCACCCTATTAAACAGATTCTCAAAAAGCCCGAGTTGGCAGGCCGCATGATTGCTTGGTCGGTGGAGTTATCCGAGTTTGGCCTCAAGTATGAGTTGAGAGGTCCTCTGAAAGCTTAATGTATCTCCGACTTCGTAGCCGAGCTCAATCCACTGCCGATAACCGAAGATTTATGGTGGAATTTATATGTTGATGGATCCTCGAATGTCAAAGGCGGTGGATCTGGGGTAATACTGGAAGGTCCGGGAGAGCTAATCCTAGAGCAATCATTAAAGTTTGAGTTCAAAACTTCAAACAACCAAGCTGAATATGAAGCCTTGATAGCAGGGTCAATGTTGGCTAGGGAAATGGGAGCAAAAGCTGTTAGATGCAGAAGTGATTCACAGCTAGTCACAGGACAAATCTCTGGAGAATACCAAACAAAAGAGCCTCAACTTACCAGGTATTTATGTAAAGTCAATCGTTAATTTCCAACTTTGAGAAATTTGCTATTGAACACATTCCCAGAGAAGAAAATACTCGGGCCGATCTGCTGTCCAAATTGGCCAGCACGAAGAGGCCAGGCCAGCATAAAACAGTTATTCAGGAAACTCTCAATGAACCGAGTATTACACTAGGAGAAGTGATGGCCATGAATCAGCTGACCGAGAATGGATGACCCCCATATGGGAATATTTATCCTCAGATATTCTTCCCCCAGATCACGCTGAGGCCAGAAAAATCAGGCTCAGAGCAAGTCATTTTGCTATTATTTCCGGAGAGTTGTATAAAAGGGGATTCTCGGTACCGATGTTAAAGTGTCTGACCAAAGCCCAGTCAAAATATGTAATGGAAGAGGTTCACTGAGGAATCTGTGGTTTTCACTGCGGGGGCAGATCAATGGCCTCCAAGGTAGTCTGAGCAGGGTACTATTGGCCTACCATCCGAGCAGATTGCATCGAGTGGACGAGACAATGTGACGAATGTCAAAGATTTGCCAATGTAAGTCATACCCCGCCCGAAGAACTTCACGCATTAAACTCGCCTTGGCCCTTTGCTATGTGGGGGATGGATATACTTGGACCATTCCCCATAGCCAAAGGTCAAGTCAAATTTCTCTTGGTAGCGGTGGACTACTTTACAAAATGGATTGAAGCAGAACCTTTGGCGAAAATTACTGCCGAAAATGTACAAAAGTTTGTGTGGAAAAACCTCATCTGCAGGCACGGAATTCCCTTCGCAATTGTCACTGATAACGGAAGGCAGTTTATAGATAAGACATTGCGAGAATTCTATGTCAATCTCGGTGTTAAACACCACGTCACATCGGTGGAACATCCCCAAACCAATGGGCAAGCCGAGGCGGCCAACAAAGTCATTCTCGGAGAGATGAAGAAGAGAATGGGAAAAGCCAAAGGAGCTTGGGCAGAAGAGTTGCCGAGTATTCTTTGGGCCTACCACTGCACGCCACAATCCACTACTCAAGAAACACCCTTCAGGCTGACATACGGAACAGACGCCATGATCCCAGTGGAGGTTGGTGAGCCGTCTTTTTGGCGAATGCAACATGAGCAGAGTGAGAATGAAATCAACTTAAGGGTCAAACTTGACTTGGTGGAGGAGATCAGAGAGGAGGCTAAAATCAGGGAGGAAGCCTGCAAACGAAGAGCTACTCGAAGGTATAATTCAAAGCTGAAACCGAGGAGTTTCGTGCGCGGAGACTTGGTGCTAAGAATGAAATGAGAAGCAAGAAGAGATCATACGGAGGGCAAGCTAGCAGCAAATTGGGGAGGACCATTCCGAGTGGTAGAAAACTTAGGAAAAGGAGCATACAGGTTAGAAGAATTGTCAGGGAAGCCTATCCCGAGAACTTGGAATGCTTCCCATTTGAAATTTTATTACAGTTGATGTATATAGTCAGGTGATGTACTCTTTTTCCTACCTCGGTATTTTATCCCAAAAAAGGGTTTTGACCGAGAAGGTTTTAACGAGGCACACCGCAGACTTTCTTTTCTATCCAATAAAAGAATTTATTATGAACATTGTTCTATTTTCTTATTTTGCCGATGTATTTATTCTGCGAATATTAAATTGTTAGAGGCCAAGTTTGAGCCTGAAGGCCGAGTTCGAGCCATTCAAATTTTTAAGGCCAAGTTTGAGCCTGAAGACCGAGTTCGAGCCATTTAAATTTTTAAGGCCAAGTTTGAGCCTGAAGGCCGAGTTCGAGCCATTTAAATTATTAAGGCCGAGTACGAGCCATTAAATTTTTAAGGCCAAGTTTGAGCCTGAAGGCCGAGTTCGAGCCATTCAAATTTTTAAGGCCAAGTTTGAGCCTGAAGGCCGAGTACGAGCCATTCAAATTTTTAAGGCCAAGTTTGAGCCTGAAGGCCGAGTACGAGCCATTAAATTTTTAAGGCCGAGTTCGAGCCATTTAAATTTTTAAGGCCAAGTTTGAGCCTGAAGGCCGAGTTCGAGCCATTTAAATTATTAAGGTCAAGTTTGAGCCTAAAGGCCGAGTTCGAGCCATTTAAATTGTAACGGCCGAGTTCGAGCCATTTAAATTTTTAAGGCCAAGTTTGAGCCTAAAGGCCGAGTTCGAGCCGTTAAATTGTTAAGGCCAAGTTTGAGCCTAAAGGCCGAGTACGGGCTATTAAATTGTTAGAGGCCAAGTTTGAGCCTACAAGCCTAGTTTGAGCTATTGAATTATTAAGGCCAAGTTCGAGCCTGGAAATTGTTAAGAGAAATCGAATACAAGCATCAATTTTTTATCAAAGTTCGAATCTAAAGGCCAAATATGAGCCATGATTTCATTAAGGAAACCGAGTACAGAGCTGAAATTGAAAATAAGGCCCGACCGATTGGCCAGTAGTCCCCCCAATCGGAACTGGAGCAAGACCGATTGGCCAGTAGTCCGCCCAATCGTATGCCACGACTTTCCTTCGGTGGAGGAAGTAATCACTTCCCCCTGAGAAAGCTGGACTATGAGGCACTCGGTCTGCTTCGGGAGGAGATGGTTACTACCCCTTTCTCCACTCCCGAAAACTGCTATTCTCCCAGCTAACATCCTTTTTAAAGGGATTACATCACGAAAGAGATTCTGGATCCCATCTCCCAATTACACCCTTTTTGGCAGCTTTAAAGCTCGAAAAAGGATGTTAACTGGGAGAGAGGAACGTAAACCCCTAGCAATATTATGAAAGGAATTACTCGAGTCAAAAGAGAACGAACTTTGCTGGTTGAAGGGATGAAGAATGAAGAAGTGAGGCAAACAAACAGCCCTATTTATAAGGGGAAAGAGGCGTTGGAAAGGGGAATATGCGCTGGGAAAGGGTTTATTGAAAAGATAAATCTCGAAATTAAGCAAAAAACAGTAATTGCATGAACCCACTGGGATTTCCAAGGCACATAATGTGTGAGAACATATATAACACGTGAATCATTCATTTCACATTTGACAACAACTATTCATTTTTGATACGGATGACAAAATATCTCGGCCTTAGTTAAGGTCTTGTTTAAACAGTTGAGCACGCAATACAAACAACGTCGGAATATAAAAATTTCGAGGAATATCTCGGCCAAACAAATGCTATAAAAGTAAGAGGAAGTCATCAAAATACTAGAAGAGTTTTTCATTAGATTAACAAGGAGTACAAGGGGAAAACCCATTACAAGGGTATGAAAGACAAAAATACAGCTACTCGTCCTTATGACTATCTTCGGCGTCGATGTGATCCTCGGGAGAATCTCCCCCCCCCCCCCCCTTCCACCTTTTCTTCCTCTTCGGGAATGATGGGAACAAGTTCCCCATTTTGCACCTCCTTATTCACATCGGCATCCGAGATATCAATCCCTGGGGAAAGAATTTGAACTTGAGCGATGGCCTTGGAAAAACCTGCCCGATGCTCCTCAAGGATGCAGTTGGTAGCCTCTTTCAAATCCTCCTGAATCTCCAGCTTGGCCTTAGTCTCGGCACTCAAGTCGGCTTTAAGTTGTTCAATTACAACTCGAGCCTCCTTGAGCTCCTCCTCAGCACGAGCTTTCTCCTCCTCAGCTAACTTTGATTGAGAGTTCAACTCGGAGTTCCTACCATTAAGCTCGGCAATGGTAGTACTCAGGATATTATTGGCTTGGCCCAGCTCATCACGCTCCGTGGAAATCCGGGCGAAATCCTCCTTCAGCTTCTCAATCGAATCAAACTCAGCCTCCAAGTGCTGAGACTTTCTCTCAGTCTCTGTCAATTCTCGGCTACAGAAACGGGCCAGAGCAGCAGCTCGGAGACAGTAGACTGAGAGGGCCTCCATACTAGACCGAGCCCCATGTTGCTTGATTAAGCGGAGATCGGCAGGCTTCAGGAAATTCGAGTCAAAAGAAGGGAAGGGATTGAAGTCTTCGCCCCAGAGAGACGAGGTTCCTACTTTCAGAGAAGTGTTATACCACTTCACCTCGGTAGAAGGAGGAAGTTGCTCCTCTCGTCCCGTAGTTCCCGTCTCATGAGTGGTAGGACGTGGGGGACTCGAGTGAGGAGGGGAAGAATCCTCGGCATCAATTGCTATTTCCACCCTTTTCCTTTTGTGGGGGGCGGATGATGAAGCCCCCTTAGCAGTGGCCTTAGCAGCAGCCGAAGGAATTCTTTTCTTTTTCTTCTCGGTCGCTGAGGGACCCTCCTTCGCGGCAGATTTCAAAAGCTTAGAGAAGTCGAATTTCCCCATGATAACTGCCGAAAAGAAAAGCTGTTAGTATAGGAACACATACAAAAAAGAATTAAAAACTAAAAAGTCGAACACTTACTTTTAAAGTCGGCTCTCGGAGTGGATGAAAAGGGGAGTTTCAGAAGACGTCCACAATGGAGAGGCCGAGGAAGTTTTTCTAAGATATCTATATCCCGTTTATCCTCGGTAGGAAGGGATTCGTATTCAAAACCAACGAATTTGGTAGGAGATGATTGCCAGTACAAAGGAAACCTGGCACATCTGTCTTCATCAAAAAAGAAGGAAAGGTGAGAGCCCGAGGGGCGAACTCGGAAGAAGCCGACTTTGAAGTCTTTATACGATGATGTGTATAAATTAATCAACCCTCTTCGGTTCAGCCCATTGAGGGAAATCCACCCAGTTTTATCACCAAATCTGGTTTGGTAAAAGTACAGAAATTTGGGCGTAGTGGGCTCCATTCCGATGTATTTACACAGAATTTGAAAGGCTTTTAGAAAAGCCCAACTGTTGGGATGAAGCTGAGTAGGTGCGACATTCATGGTTCTCAGAACGTCACACTCAAACTCAGTAAAAGGAAGGGACACGTGCAGCTGAGAAAATAGTGTTTTATACATATATGTAAAAGGGGGCTCAGAAGGATGAGCCCTGAGGAAAACATACTCGGTACCCAAGCATGGAGAACAAATGAACTCGGATTCGTCTCTGGAAGCCGAGATAGTAATCTGGGACCGAAGACGAGCAATTGAATCTGAAGATTGATAGTTGGAAAAATAAACCCCAACTTCGCCCTTAACCCAGGTGTACCCAGGGAGGGTAATATCGGGAACAGGGTCTTTTGGAACCCTTTGGCGTCGTTTGGGTGCGGCGAGTTTGGAAATTTGAGGGGAGGGAGAAACAGACCTAGAAGAATCAGAAGAACCCGACCCAGAAGAAGACGACCCGGAGGAGGACGGCCTTACCTGACCGACGTCTAGTTCCTGTGAAGGACCAGAAGAAGTGGAAGGAGAACCCCCAATGGGGGAAACCTCGTGCTCCACCAGAGGTGAAGTGTTCGACTCAGTGGACTCGGATGAACTCATGACCGGAACCCAGAAATAAACTTAGAAATATGAAAGAAGGAAGAAGGCTGGGCGTACCTGGAGAGCGAAAGGCAGAAAAACGGTTGCAGAAACTTGAAAGACAGAGATGAAGAGCGGAGGAAGGTAGTGGGCAAGGGGGAATAAGGTGGAGTTAGAGGAGATATTTATAGCTGCTACGGTTGCTGATGAGATATGATCAACGATCCGCATTCCTTCAAACAAAAAAGGAAAATGGGCGCGGCTTTTAATTTTCCCCCTCATTAAATGAGCGCGGAACTCTAGGGTTACTTACCCATAACGTGCAGCAGAAGATTGAAGGGAAATGATAACCTTCTCTGACAGGAGGAAAATTCGGTTGAAATGACGGTTTGAAATGGCAGTTTGAAACACGAAAGGAAGAAAGTCCAGCAGCCGAAGCATAAGCTCGGTTTGATACTTGTCAGCTCTTTCATTTATTTAAGCTCGGAGCTCGGGGGGCTTGTGTACTGGCCGAAAGTATAAGGCCGAGGACTTGTTAATACACTAGACTGACCGAGCTTATTCTCATAAGTGGGCCTTGACCCAAACTCCTCCAAAGCCGAGGACTCGTTAACGCACTTGTCAGCCGAGCATAAATACTCGGACCTATCCCATAATAAGATCGTAGAGGAAGACACCTCGGTCCCGTGCAGTCCAGTCACACCTGACTGAGCCTGACTGAGTCAAACATCTCGCCGGTCCAAATATCCCTCCGTATAACTCGGAGCCTTATCCTGATCTTTATCTAGTTATGATAACAATCCGATCCTAACAAATAGGATCTCAATAACAGTCCCACTCAAACTGTTACACCAAAACATCTCTATAAATAGGGGTCCAACCCCCTCACTCGGAACTACGTTTGCTTTGATTCCCATTTGGATACGTAGGAGAAGAATTCTGAATCTGTCAAGCTATTCCAAAAACACTCCCACAAGAATTTCTCCAGACGAGTATCTCTCACTTGAGGTATTTGGACGGAACAGATCCCTTGTTGGAAAACTTATTCAGAGGCCCTTAATTTGGTATAGGGTTAGGTCAGGATTAATAAGCATAAAGAGCAGTTTACAGCAGCACAAGCCAGAGAGAGACGGAAATTAGACAACTTTTACAATCATTGTTTTTGCTTTTACATTATTAGGCTTAATTGGGCTTAATTGCTAAACGTTGTTAATTTTCGGATTTTTCACTCATCCTGACCTTATTGCCTTGCGCAGAGCATAACTTGAGCTACAGATATCGGATTTTGGTGATCTTGTTGTCCCTAGAAAGATAAGGAAGATACCTACAATTTCAGGTTTCACAAGAATTGTCAAATTAGGCCAAAATCAAGGCTAAATTGGGTCCCAAGTTGTCTGGCCCGGATTAGTGCCCAGTCAGTGATGTTCCTTCAATATAAATGGGCCTAACTTACTCATCTTAAGCCCAATTAAGGCATATGATACCTTGTTGGAAAGCTTATTCAGAGGCCCTTAATTTGGTCTAGGGTTAGGTCAGGATTAATAAGCATAAATAGCAGTTTAAAGCTGCACAAGCCAGAGAGAGACGGAAATTAGACAACTATTACAATCATTGTTTTTTATTTTACATTATTGGCCTTAATTGCTAAACAATGTTAATTTTCAGATTTTTCACTCATCCTGACCTTGTTGCCTTGCGTAGAGGTTAACTAGAGCTACAGATATCGGATTTTGGTGATCTTGCTGTCCCTAGAAACATAAGGAAGAGACCTACAATTTCAGGTTTCAGAAGAATTGTCAAATTATGCCAAAATCAAGGCTAAATTGGGTCCCGGGGTTCCCTGGTGGGGATCAGTGCACAGTCCATGATGTTCCTTCACTTAAATGGGCCTAACTTACTCATCTAAAGCCCAATTAAGGCATATGATACCTTGTTGGAAAGCTTATTCAGATGCCCTTAATTTGGTCTAGGGTTAGGTCATGATTAATAAGCATAAATAGCAGTTTACAGCCGCACAAGCCAGAGAGAGACAGAAATTAGACAACTTTTACAATCATTGTTTTTGCTTTTACATTATTGGGCTTAATTGCTAAACATTGTTAATATTCAGATTTTTCACTCATCCTGACCTTGTTGCCTTGCGCAGAGCATAACTAGAGCAACATATATCGGATTTTGGTGATCTTGCTATTCCTAGAAAGATAAGGAAGAGACCTACAATTTCAGGTTTCACAAGAATTATCAAATTAGGTCAAAATCAAGGCTAAATTGGGTCCCAAGTTCTCTGGCTCTAATCACTGTGCAGTCCATGATGTTCCTTCACTTAAATGGGCCTAACTTACTCATCTTAAGCCCAATTAAGGCATATGATACCTTGTTGGAAAGCTTATTCAGAGGCCCTTAATTTGGTCTAACGTTAGGTTAGGATTGATAAGCGTAAATAGCTGTTTACAGCCGCACAAGCCAGAGACAGACAGAAATTAGACAACTTTTACAATCATTGTTTTTGCTTTTACATTATTGAGTTTAATTGCTAAACTTTGTTAATTTTTGGATTTTTCACTCATCCTGACCTTGTTGCCTTGCGCAGAGCATAACTAGAGCTACAGATATCGGATTTTGGTGATCTTGTTGTCCCTAGAACGATAAGGAAGAGACCTACAATTTCAGGTTTCACAGGAATTGTCAAATTAGGCAAAAATCAAGCCTAAATTGGTTCCCGAGTTCTCTGGCGTGGATCAGTGCACAGTTCATGATGTTCATTCACTTAAATGGGCCTAACTTACTCATCTTAAGCCCAATTAGACAACTTTCTAGGGTTAGGTCAGGATTAATAAGCATAAATAACAGTTTACATCCGCACAAGCCAGAGAGAGACGGAAATTAGACAACTTTTAGAATCATTGTTTTTCCTTTTAAATTATTGGGCTTAATTGGGCTTAATTGCTAAACATTGTTAATTTTCGGATTTTTCACTCATTCTTACCTTGTAGCCGTGTGCAGAGCATAACTACAGCTACAGATATCGGATTTTGGGGATCTTGCTGTCCCTAGAAAGCTAAGGAAGAGACCTACAATTTCATTTTTCACAAGAGTTGTCAAATTAGTCGAAAATCAAGGCAAAATTTGTTCCCGAGTTCTCTGGCGTTGATCAGTGCGCAGTCCATGATGTTCCTTCACTTAAATGGGCCTAACTTACTCATCTTAAGCCCAATTTTGGCATATGATACCTTGTTGGAAAGCTTATTCAGAGGCCCTTAATTTGGTCTAGGGTTAGGTCAGGGTTAATAAGCATAAATAGTTGTTTACCACCGCACAAGCCAGAGAGAGACGGAAATTAGACAACTTTTACAATCATTGTTTTTGCTTTTACATTATTGGCTACTTAATTGCTAAACATTGTTAATTTTCGGATATTTCACTCATCACTTTGTTGCCTTGTTAAAGCATAACTAGAGCTACAACATACCAGAAAATAAGGAAGAGACCTACAATTTTAGGTTTCACAAGAATTGTCAAATTAGGCCAAAATCAAGGCTAAATTGGTCCCGGGGTTCTCACGGCACGGATCGGTGTGCGATCCATGATATTCCTTCACTTAAATGGGACTAACTTACTCATCCTAAGCCCTATTAAGGCATATGATACCTTGATGGAAAGCTTATTCAGAGGCCCTTATTTTGATATAGGATTAGGTCTGGATTAATAAGCCTAAATAGCAGTTTACAGCCGCACAAGCCAGACAGAGACGGAAATTAGACAACTTTTACAACCATTGTTTTTGCTTTTCATTATTGGGTTTAATTGCTAAACATTGTTAATTTTGGGATTTTTCACTCATCATGACCTTGTTGGCTTGTGAAGAGTATAACTAGAGCTACATATATCGAATTTTGGTGATCTTGTTGTCCTTAGAAAGATAAGGAAGAGACCTACAATTTCATGTTTCACCAGAATTGTCAAATTAGGCCAAAATCAAGGCTAAATTGGGTCCCGGGTTTTCTGGCGCGGATCAGTGCGTAGTCCATGATGTTCCTTCACTTAAATGGGCTTAACTTACTCATCTTAAGCCCAATTAAGGCATATGATACCTTGTTGGAAAGCTTATTCAAAGGCCCTTAATTTGGTCTAGGGTTAGGTCAGGATTAACAAGCATAAATAGCAGTTTACAGCCGCACAAGCCAGTGAGAGACGAAAATTAGACAACTTTTACAATTATTGTTTTTGCTTTTACATTATTGGGAATAATTGCTAAACATTGTTAATTTTCGGAATTTTCACTGATCCTGACCTTGTTGCCTTGCACAGAGAATAACTAAAGCTATAGATTTCGGATTTTGGTGAACTTGTTGTCCCTAGAAAGATAAGGAAGAGACCTACAATTTCAGGTGTCTCAAGAATTGTCAAATTAGGCCAAAATCAAGGCTAAATTGGGTCCCGAGTTCTCTGGCGCGGATCGATGCGCAGTCCATGATGTTCCTTCACTTAAATGGGTCTAACTTACTCATTCTAAGCCCAATTAAGGCATATGATGCCTTGTTGGAAAACTTATTCAGAGGCCCTTAATTTGGTCTAGTGTTAGGTCAAGATTAATAAGCATAAATAGCAGTTTATAGCCACACAAGCCAGAGAGAGACGAAAATTAGACAACCTTTACAATCATTGTTTTTGCTTTTACATTATTGAGCTTAATTGTTAAACATTGTTAATTTTTAGATTTTTCACTCATCCTGACCTTGTTGCCTTTCGCAGAGCATAACTAGAGCTACAGATATCGGATTTTGGTGATCTTGTTGTCCCTAGAAAGATAAGGAAGTGGCCTACAATTTCAGGTTTCCCAAGAATTGTCAAGTTAGGCCTAAATCGAGGCTAAATTGGGTCCCAAGTTATCTGGCGCGGATCAGTGCGCAGTCCATGATGTTCCTTCACTTAAATGGGCCTAACTTACTCATCTTAAGCCCAATTAAGGCATATGATACCTTGTTGGAAAGCTTATTCGGAGGCCCTTATTTTGATATAGGATTAGGTCAGTATTAACAAAAATAAATAGCAGTTTACAGCAGCACAATTCAGAGAGAGACGGAAATTAGACAACTTTTACAATCATTGTTTTTGCTTTTACATTATTGGGCTTAATTGGGCTTAATTGCTAAACATTGTTAATTTTCGGATTTTTCACTCATCCTGACCTTGTTGCCTTGTGCTGAGCATCACTAGAGCTACAGATATCGGATTTTGGTGATCTTGCGGTCCCTAGAAAGATAAGGAAGAGACCTACAATTTCAGGATTCACAAGAAATGTCAAATTATGCCAAAATCAAGGCTAAATTGGGTCCAGAGTTCTCTGGCGCGGATCAGTGCGTTGTCCACGATGTTCCTTCACATAAATGGGTCTAACTTACTCATCATAAGCCCAATTAAGGCATATGATACCTTGTTGGAAAGCTTATTCAGAGGCCCTTAATTTGGTCTAGGGTTAGGTCGGGAATAATAAGCATAAATAGCAGTTTACAGCCGCACAAGCCAGAGAGAGACGGAAATTAGACAACTTTTACAATCATTGTTTTTGCTTTTACATTATTGGGCTAAATTGCTAAACATTGTTAATTTTTGGATTTTTCACTCATCCAGACCTTGTTGCCTTGCATAGAGCATAACTAGAGCTACATATATCGGATTTTGGTGATCTTGCAGTCCCTAGAAAGATAAGGAAGAGACCTACAATTTAAGTTTTCATAAGAATTGTCAAATTAGGCCAAAATCAAGGCCAAATTGGGCCCCGAGTTCTCTAGCGAGAAACAGTGTGCAGTCCACGATGTTCCTTCACTTAAATGGGCCTAACTTACTCATCCTAAGCCCAATTAAGGCTTATGATACCTTGTTGGAACGCTTATTCAGAGGCCCTTAATTTGGTCTAGGGTTATGTCATGATTAATAAGCATAAATAGCATTTTACAGCCGCACAAGCTAGAGAGAGACGAAAACTAGACAACTTTTACAATCATTGTTTTTTCTTTTACATTATTGGGCTTAATTGCTAAACACTGTTAATTTTCGGATTTTTCACTCATCCTGACCGTGTTGCCTTGCGCAGAGCATAACTAGAGCTACATATATTGGATTTTGGTGGTCTTCCTGTCTCTAGAAACATATGGAAGAGACCTACAATTTTAGGTGTGACTAGAATTGTCAAATTAGGCCAAAATCATGGCTAAATTGGGTCTCGAGTTCTCTGGCGTGGATCAGTGCGCAGTCCATGATGTTCCTTCACTTAAATGGGCCTAATTTACTCATCTAAAGCCGAATTAAGGCACATGACACGTTGTTGGAAAGCTTATTCAGAGGCCCTTAATTTCGTATAGGGATAGGTCAGGATTAATAGGCATAAATTGTAGTTTACAGCCGTACAAGACAGAGAGAGACGGAAATTAGAAAACTTTTACAATCATTATTTTTGCTTTTACATTATTGGGCTTAATTGCTAAGCATTATTAAATTTCAGATTTTTCACTCATCCTGACCTTGTTGCCTTGCGTAGAGCTTAACTAGAGCTACAAATATCGGTTTTTGGTGATCTTGTTGTCCCTAGAAAGATAAGGAAGAGACCAACAATTTCAGGTTTCACAAGAATTGTCAAATGAGGCCAAAATCAAGGCTCTATTGGGTCCGGAGTTCTCTGGCATGAATCAGTGTGCAGTCCATGATGTCCCTTCACCTAAATGGGCCTTACTTACTCATCTTAAGCCCAATTAAGGCATATGATACCTTGTTGAAAAGCTTATTCAGAGGCCCTTAATTTGGTCGAGGGCTGGTCAGGATTAATAAGCATAAATAGCAGTTTACAACCGCTCAAGCCAGAGAGAGATGGAAATTAAGCAACTTTTACAATCATTGTTTTTACTTTAACATTATTTGGATTAATTGGAATTAATTGCTAAACATTGTTAATTTTCAGATTTTTCACTCATCCTGACCTTGTTGCCTTGCGCAGAGCATAACTAGAGCCATAGATATCGGATTTTGGTGATCTTGCTGTCCCTAGAAAGATAAGAAAGAGACCTACAATTTCAGGTGTCACAAGAATTGTCAAATTTGGCCAAAATCAAGGCTAAATTGAGTCCCGAGTTCTTTGGGACGGATCAGTGTGCAGTCCATGATGTTCCTTCACTTAAATGGGCCTAACTTACTCATCTTAAGCCAAATTAAGGCATATGATACCTTGTTGGATAGCTTATTCAGACGCCCTTAATTTGGTCCAGGGTTATGTCAGGATTAATAAGCATAAATAGCAGTTTACAGCCGCACAAGCCAGAGAGAGACGGAAATTAGACAACTTTTACAATCATTGTTTTTTCCTATACATTATTGGGCTTAATTGCTAAACATTATTAATTTTCGGATTTTTCACTCATCCTGACCTTGTTACCTTGCGCAGAGCATGACTAGTGCTATAGATATCGGATATTGGTGATCTTGCTGTCCCTAGAAAGATAAGGAAAAGACCTACAATTTCATGTTTCACAAGAATTGTCAAATTAGGCCAAAATCAAGGCTAAATTGGGTCCCGAGTTCTATGGGGCGGATCAGTGCGCAGTCCAGGATGTTCCTTCACTTAAATGGGCCTAACTTACTCATCTTAAGGCCAATTAAGGCATATGATACCTTGTTGGAAAGCTTATTCAGAGGCCCTTAATTTGGTCTAGGGCTGGTCAAGATTAAAAAGCATAAATAGCAGTTTACAGCCCCACAAGCCAGACAGAGACGGACATTAAGCAACTTTTACAATCAATGTTTTTGCTTTTACATTATTGGGCTTAATTGATAAACATTGTAAATTTTCGGATTTTTCACTCATCCTGACCTTGTTGCCTTGCGCTGAGCATAGCTTGAGCTACAGATATCAGATTTTGGTGATCTTGCGGTCCCTAGAAAGATAAGGAAGAGACCTACAATTTTAGGTTTCACAAGAATTGTCAAATTAGGCCAAAATTAAGGCTAAATTGGGTCCCGAGTTCTCTGTAGCGGAGTAGAGCGCAGTCCATGACATTCCTTCACTTAAATGGGCCTAACTTACTCATCTTAAGCCCAATTAAGGCATATGATACCTTGTTGGAAAGCTTATTCAGAGGCCCTTAATTTGTTCTAGGGTTAGGTCAGGATTAATAAGCATAAATAGCAGTTTACAGCCGCACAAGCCAGAGAGAGACGGAAATTAGAAACTTTTACAATAATTGTTTTTGCTTTTACGTTATTGGGCTTAATTGCTAAACATTGTTAATTTCGGATTTTTCACTCATCCTGACCTTGTTTCCTTGTGCAGAGCATAGCCAGAGCTACAGATATCGGATTTTGGTGCTCTTGTTGTCCTTAGAAAGAAAAGGAAGAGACCTACAATTTCAGGTTTCACAAGAATTGTCAAATTAGGCCAAAATCAAGAATAAATTGGGTCCCTAGTTCTCTGGCGAGGATCAGTGCAGAGTCCGTGATGTTCCGTCACTTAAGTGGGCCTTACTTACTAATCTTATGCCCAATTAAGGCATATGATACCTTGTTGAAAAGCTTATTCAGAGGCCGTTAATTTGTTCTAGTGCTGGTCAGGATTAGTAAGCATAAATAGCAGTTTACAGCCGCTGAAGCCAGAGAGAGACGAAAATTAAGTAATTTTTACAATCATTGTTTTTACTTTAACATTATTGGGATTAATTGGGCTTAGTTGGCAAACATCGTTAATTTTCGGATTTTTCACTCATCCTGACCTTGTTGCCTTGTGCATAGCAAAACTAGAGCTATAGATATCGGATTTTGGTGATCTTGCTGTCCCTAGTAAGATAAGGAAGAGACCTACAATTTCAGGTTTCACAAGAATTGTCAAATTAGGCCAAAATCAAGGCTAAATTGGGTCCCGAGTTCTCTGGCGCGGATCAGTATGCAGTCCATGATGTTCCTTCACTTAAATGGGCCTAACTTACTCATCTTAAGCCCAATCAAGGCAAATGATACCTTGTTGGAAAGCTTATTCAGAGGCCCTTAATTTGGTCTAGGGTTAGGTCAGTATTAATGATAAAAAATAGCAGTTTACTGCCGTACAATCCAGAGAGAGACGGAAATTAGACAACTATTACAATCATTGTTTCTGTTTTTACATTATTGGGCTTAATTGGGCTTAATTGTTAAACATTGTTAATTTTCGGATTTTTCACTCATCCTGACCTTGTTGCCTTGCGAGGAGCATAACTAGAGCTACAGATATCGGATTTTGGTGCTCTTGCTGTCCCTAGAAAGATAAGGAAAAGACCTACAATTTCAGGTTCACAAGAATTGTCAAATTAGGCCAAAATCAATGCTAAATTGGGTCCTGAGTTCTCTGGCGAGGATCAGTGCGCAGTCCATGATGTTCCTTCACTTAAATGGGCCTTACTTACTCATCTTAAGCCCAATTAAGGCATATGACACTAGTGCAATAAGTGCTTTTTACGTCAGTTAAAATTGATTTTATACGTCAGAATATTGTCTGACGTAAATAAAGCTGATGTTAATAGTTAATATTTTAACGTCAGTTGTGGTAAAGAACTGACGTTAAATATAAAACTGTTAACGTCAGTTCTTTAACACAACTGACGTTAATTTTGTTAAAATTAACGCCGATTGTTTAAACAATCGACGTTAAACATAAAACTATTAACGTCAGTTCTTTAACACAACGGACGTTAATTTTGTTAAAACTAACGTCAGATGTGGTAAAGAACTGACGTTAAAGGTTTCAATTTTAACATCAGTTTTTTATTGCAACTGACGTTAATAGTGTACTGTATATTTTATAAAATACTATTAACGTCAGTTTTTTGATACAACTGACGTTAATAGATTTTTTTTTTTAAATTCAGTTTTAAAATATCACTCCCCTCAGCTATCCCTGCATTCAGTAAATATCCCAGTAATACAGAATATCACACACATTGCAGAATTGCAAACACTACCCTTAAATATACTTGTTATTAATTAGTTTCTAAAGTCTAACAAAAAAACTATTCATCTAAGTATTGCGGTGGTATCTTGTCAATTCCTTTTTCAGCCGCATACTTGAAGAAGAATTCAGCTAAGCGCATCCTCAAGTCTCTAAACTCATCTTCTTGAAGAGGCGATTGGTCGTTAAATGCCTACACACATTCAAATAATAATAATAACATTAACGCAAGTCATCTTCAAAACTATAATATATAATTTAACAAGTTGTTTAAATATTACCTTATTCCATCCAACCGTAATAGATGCAGAGACTATGTTCAGCATATGAAGCATCACATAATAGCCGCACGACCACCCGTCAGGTTGAAATCGAGACTACAAACAAAATTAATTTCAATGTCAGTTGAATATACATATAAATTAGTAATTATAATATTAATTATTTGATAAATAAACTACCAAACCTTGAGGATGGTCCATTCAGGATTTGCTTTAGCCTTAGAAGTCCTACTTCTCCCGTTGGTGCAACTTATGCTACTCGCCTTCAGCGCGCTATCATAAACAAATAATCATGTCAATTAACAAATTCATATATCATGTGTGTAATAAACTAAAAACAACTGATATTAAAACTTAAATTAAATTTAAGATTAGTTACTTATTTACAGCTTCCACCACCTCCTGTGGCGGCTTTTGGTGGAGAGAGCATAAGAATATGACAGTATGCCTAGACGGGTGAAGTACGAACAACTGCCAATGGTTTTTCATACAGTAGGGAGCCAGATATAATTCTTTCTGATTGTCTCCCAACAAGTTCCCTATGTATTTACTAAATGCATCGCCAGCAAAGAATTCGGGCACAAGGATTGACGGATCTAAGAAGCTGTAAATTGATGCAACGCCCTTATCAAGCTGAAGACGATGGAGATACCTAAGATATGAAAAGGTGTGGATGTTAATTACATAATATATATATTGAAATTAAAATAAATTATTAAATGGAAAAATACCAAAAATAAATAAGTTATAAAATTAAAATTAACTTATGTGCACCGGAGACTCAAAACCGTGCTAGCCATCCAGACATTATTTCTGCAGGCGTGCCCGAGATCATCACCACTGAAGGAAAATATCCTCTGTTGATTTGGGCGTGCCACCCATCCATCGTGCTCCAATGGACATTCAAAAATCTCAAACGCATAATCCTCACCAAGTGAGAACAAACGAGTGACAGGTGACAGCGACACCGACGTCGACTTGGCCTTCAATTTAGGAAAAACAAAATAGATAAGTTGTTGATAATTAAAAAAAACACAAGTAATTATTTGACTAATTGGGACATTAATAATGAATACATACCTTTGTTAACATTTCGAGCTCACGTCGTTTGAAGTCCAACTCAAGCTCACGCCTTTTCATTTCCAACTCAAACTCATGGCGTTGGACTTCCAACTCCCGCTCCCTAGCTGCCAACTCATCGTCCTCCACATGTGCCCTACTATAACTCTCTTTTGTGCTCACATGTGAAGGGTTGGCATGCCCTGCGGTGTCCTGGGATGAACCGACGGAGGAAAGCTCTCTGGCAAGCGCCTGCTTGAATTCTGGGTTGGATATTAAGCTTTGCATCAGATGTGTTATAATAGCAGGATTGGAGATGAGGTGCTGAGTAATGTAATCCAAAATTGATGCTTCATCGACCACCCGCTTTCGTGAAGCAGACTTGCCATAATATTCTTTGATGGTCACGTTCCCAGGAACACCGATAACCCGACCAGGATGGTCTTTCTTGCCTAGAGCAGTCACCAAGACGTCCCGCCGTCCAGAAGGGACGAATGAGCCCTGGGAGGATTGTGCTTTAAGATCCACCTACAATGAAAAAATGAAAAAATGAAAAGCGTTAAAAATATCTATACAAATATCAATTGAAATCAAATTAATTATTTACTTACAATCTTATCTGCCACATCGCGAGTGGCATCAACTTTAAAAGATCCCGTCTTTGTCATGCAGCCGGCTAACCAGACATCCTCGCGGTCGATGTCCGACGGAGGACTTAATGGTGTGCCCTGAGGAACCTCTCCTCTTTCAATCCTAGCAGAGTGCTCTTCGTGCTTCACCCTTAGCCTATCCGCCATCATCTCCTCGATCCGAGTCTGGTACCCACCCTGAGACATGGTGTGGCGGTGGACGTTCTTCGCCTGATTCTTCCGACCCTTATCTGCCTTAGCCTATTCAAACAAAAACACATAATTAAATACAGTTAAATGATCTATAAGAAGCATACAATATTAACTTAATCAACCAACCTGAAATTCTCCATCCTGTCGACTCCTAGCAAACATATCCCAAGTATCCTGATCAATCCAGGGATAATCCGAGAACATTTTATCAAGCCGCTTCTTCCCAGATACATAGTACCTGGTAAGATCATGCTTGAACCCATTCCAACGCTTTGATGCCATTTTCATACATTTATGACGATGATCCTCGTCATTTGGCACAGTCCAAGCTACTTACACATTAAATACATAACAACTGGATGGATTATAACTCGGATAATTATCTAATAATGTAAATCAAACGAATGTAAAGGTAAAATACCGTGATAGCCTCCCAAATCTGATCCTTAACGTTCTATGGAACGTCATTCCAGTGGTTGTAGTTGATGCTTACGTGCTGCTTCGCTTGTAGAAACACCCACTTATTAAATTCTTTAGCACGGGGTCCCTGGGTATTTAGATTAGCATCGAAGGACACCTCAAGCTTTTGTCAGCTTTGTCTGTCCTTCTCTAGTTTCTTCAACGTCGTGGCTCCTCTACCCCGTTTCCTATGAGCCTGTGATGTCTGTATGGACAAAAAAAATGATAAAATAGAGGGTTGTAACATTATAAACTTACATTAAAAAGAAGGACTAAAGATAGTATATAACATGTAAACTTACACTAGAATCAGGCGTAGGCGTGATCGGGTCCTGCGTAGGCCCCACAGTGTCCTCCTGTGCATGTGGGCTATCCGACTGATCCATATGTATGCCTGTTCAGAAACAATATATATTTATTAACATAGGTTATAACTCAAAATAAATACAGAAGTATAAATAAAAATAAATGTATACTAAGTTTAAACTACCTATATCAATATCCCTTCGTGATGATCATCACGAGTGGCATGTACATCGTCCACCTGTGTCTCCTCGATTACAGTAGGCATGTTTGTTGAAAAAGAAGGAGTCTCAGGAATATCAAGATTTGAATCTTGATTTTCATCACTACCATACATGCTTTTTCCTTGGAGAACCACGGACAACCTTTTGTTAGAAGGATCAGTGATGTAGAACACTTGTTTTGCTTGGGAAGCCATTCTGAAAGGCTCATTTATATGACCTAACTTATTGAGGTCTACCAATGTGAACCCCAATTCGTCGGTTTGTACACCACCGTTACTATCAACCCACTTACATTTAAAAATCGGCACCGTAAGCTTAGTGTAATCGAGCACCCAAATATCTTCAATATATCCAAAGTAAGGTCTCGGTGCTTTAACGGGTTTTGTGTCCTTTGAACTAGAGAAGTGCATTGCTTCGGCCACGATCATAACCCCACTATTTTGCATGGTACTCTTGTTATCTTGTTCCTTTGTATAAACGGAAAAGTTATTTATGTCGTATCCACTCCAACATATGACGTTGAAGCTAGGCCCACGTGCTAGCCATCTTACGTCATCAGAAGCAGTACTACGATCCTTAAGCATTTCTTCCTCGAACCATGGTAAGAAAGGCTTGTTATGCTTGTTCAACAACCACCTTTCGCTCATTCGAGGGTTTTCTTGATTGACTTTTCTTTTATGTTCAAATAAGAAAGGCTGAACACAATCGATGTTGTTCAATACATACAAATGTGCATGAAGCACTTCCTCCCGACCCTTGCTATTAATTCTTAAGCCATGTGTACCCTTACCTTGACATCTGATCTCATCATGCAGAGGCTTAGGAACCCCTATAGGATCCGTGTTATGAAGGTAGTCCGAACAAAACTCAATAGCTTCTTCTGCAACATACCTTTGAACAATATATGCTTCCTGACGATGAGGATTCTTCACGTACCCTTTCATGATCTTCATGTAGCGCTCAACTGGATACATCCATCTCAGAAAAACCGGCCCACATAATCTAATCTCCCTCACCAAATGAACAATTAAGTAAACCATTATGTCGAAAAATGAAGGAGGAAAATACATCTCCAATTGGCACAAGATTGTAGCAGCCTCAACTTCCAAGTCATCCAACATACGGGGGTCAACGACTTTGCTACATATAGAATTGAAGAATGAGCACAACCGAGTAATGGCATGTCTCACATTTTTTGGAGCAATACCACGAATAGCAACGGGCAGAAGTTGTTGCATCAAGATGTGACAATCATGAGACTCTAAGCCAACCAATTTAAGATCACTAGAGACAAGCCTCATCATATTTGAAGAGTAACCATGTGGAACTTTGATGCCCTGAAGACACCCGCAGAAACTTTGTCTCTCTTTTTTGACAAAGTATGACATGCTGGCGGCAAATAAGTCTGCTTACCATTCTCAACAACTGGAGCTAACTGCTCTTGTATACCCATAGCAACGAGGTCGAGACGAGCATTGAAACCATCCTTTATCTTGCCCTGAATGTTGAGAAGCGTCCCGATCACACTATCACACACATTTTTCTTCACATGCATAACATCAATACAGTGTCTGACATCAAGCTTGCGCCAGTATGGAAGATCAAAGAATATCGACCTCTTCTTCCATATGTTTTTCTCAGCAGCTTTACCTTTCTTTTTGGACTTGCCGAATATAACATCAATGCCCTTTACCCTCTGATAAACCTGCTCTCCAATTAAGGCCGCCGGAGCTTCTTCTGTCTCTTAGCATCCATTAAAAGCTTTTTTCATCTTACGATATGGGTGATCACGTCTAAGAAATCTCCGATGCCCAAGGTAAACCGTCTTCTTTCCATGATGCAACTGAGTGTAGTATGTGCCTTCTTCACAAATAGGGCATGCTTTATGCCCCTTGACACTGTACCCGGACAAGTTACCGTATGCTGGAAAGTCGTTGATGGTGCAAAATAAAATGGCACGAAGCTTAAAAGTCTCATGAGAATACCCATAAACTACATCAACACCTTCCACCCACAGCATTTGCAAGTCTTAAATCAAGGGACTTAGATAAACATCTAAGTCATTTCCCGGTTGCTTTGGGCCCGAAATCATCATAGACAACATCAGGTATTCGCGCTTCATGCACAACCAAGGGGGCAGGTTGTAAATTATCATCAGAACAGGCCATGAACTATGAATACTACTCATGTTACCATAAGGATTCATTCCATCCGTAGCAAGTCCAAGCCTTAGGTTTCTTGGCTCATCGGCGAAATCCGGAAACATAGTATCAATATTCTTCCATTGCATAGAATCAGCAGGATGACGAACATTTCCATCACGTTTCCTCTCATCATTATGCCATCTAAGATTCTTCGCATCTTTCGCATTGGCAAACAATCGCTTGAACCTTGGAATTATTGGAAGATACCACAACACCTTCGCAGGAGGACCCTTTTTCTCACATCATCAAGATATCATCATCATCATCACCACCCTTCACTTTGTATCGTGATAACCCACATTTGGGGCAATCGTGATTGTCTTCATGAACACCGGTGTACAATATGCAATCATTGGGGCATGCGTGTATCGTCTTATACTCCATACCCATCGGACACAATACCTTCTTGGCCTCATAGTTACGGTCAGGCAATGTGTTGTCCTCCGGTAGCAAGTCTTTCAACACTTCAAGCAATTCCGTGAAGCTTTTATCGCTCCAACCATTTCTCGCCTTCACACAAACCAATTTTAGCACCGCCGACAACAGTGTATGAGTAGTACACCCTGGATATAAAGGCTTATCCGCATCACCGTACAACCTATCATACACATGAGCTAGATGAAAAGATTCTTGTCCAATATCACGGATCATGTCCTCTACTCGATCATCCTCCATATCTACGTCAACGTCCTCACTTTGGGAGACACTTGCCGTACTACTCAACAACACATCACCATGCCATATCCATCTTGTATAACTCAAGCAAATCCCTTCACAAATCAAATGAGTACGTATATCCTTCACCGTACATTTCCTCGTATTCAAACACTTGACACAATGACAACATAACATTCCATTACTATTAGGAACATTCCTTTGAGCAAATTCTATAAATTCTCCCACCCCCTTCAAATACTCAGCACTAGTGCGCTTACAAACCATCCAACTACGATCCATAACTAGATAGGTTCTGTAGATATACAAAACATATATCCAATATAAGGACAATACGGGAGATTGAAAACTAGTTTTTGAAGATTGCCAAGCACTGGTCACGGCCTGGCAGTGATGTCCATCACGGCCGTAACGTGCCAACTGAACCAGACCCTCACAGGCAGAACTGATCACGACCTAGCCATGATGAGCATCACGGCCGTGACAGACCAACCAGCAAAGCAACATACACTCAAAACCAAAAATAGAGACATTCCAAACAACTCAAACTCACAGTTTCAAGTTTCAACTACTGAGACTACAGTTTCAACATACACTCAAAACCAAAAATAAAAAAATGTGCCCTAAAGACTCACCAGAAATAGGTGCTCGCGTGGTGGTGGGGAGGGGAGCTCGAGTGATGGCCAATGTTCGATGTGGTTACCGAGAGCAGAGGGACAAGGAGAGTTAGTGCGCGGGAAGGGGAAAGAGAGATGTCAAGTTATTGCAAAGAATGAGCGGGAAAGACAGAGTTAGGGGTTAAGAGTGTACCTCACGGTGGTGGCGAAGAAGCCCTCACAGTGGTTGCGGTGGAGATGAGCTCGCGATTAGGGCAGAGTGAGAGTGAGAGTGAGAGTGAGAGTGAGAGTGAGAGTTGAGAGTGAGAGTGAGCGTGATGAAAAGAGAAGAACAGAGACGTACAGAGCGAAGTGCAGAAGGCGCGGGTGTAAAAGTTATAATCAAAAACCAAAAATAAAACAACATTTTACGTCAGTTGTTTGTAACAACTGACATTAAAGGTCATTTATTTAACATCAGTTGTCTTAAGAAACTGACGATAAAAGTCATTGTTTAAGTCAGTTGTATTAAACAACTGACGTTAAAAATAAATATTTTTTATTTAAAAACACTTTTAACGTCAGTTGTTGAAGATAACTAACGTTAAAAGTGTATAAGTTTCTGCAAAAACATTAATTCCTTTGACTACTGTGCTACTTACCCATGAGCATTAAGTTTATAGATCAGTTTTCAAGAAAATCAGCTAGTCTCTCTTCTCTATATAAAGTACCATTCTTCTGTATCATTCTGTAATACAACCTCTTCTTTTCCTCTATATTTCGTGCGTTTTCTATTCCTTCACAAAATGGCTCTGAGACTTTTGTTATTTCTTCCTATACCTAGACTTAAAGGTCTCTGTCTTAATGGTCAAAAAACTTCTGAGGTTGAGTAAATCACGTAACATGGATGGTAAGGTTGTGTAAATCACGTAATGTGATTCCCTCACTTTATTTCATCCCAGTCATCCCTTTCACTATGCTTTGGCCGCAAGTGACTGTGGATTCAAGACAATGCATCAAGGAATTCCAGTGAAGGAGGTGATGCAAAGATCCCTTTCACATTGCTTTCGCAGCTAGTGACTGTGGATTCACGCGGGATGCATCATGGAATTCAAGTGAGGGAGGAGATGCATCCATTAATTGGAGTTTCTAAGGACAGGACTGAGAAGAATAAATGATGTTGAAGCAGAAGTTTTTTTATATTTTAGGGCTATGTTGCAGAAATTTTTTATCTTTTAATCATGCAATTGTAACTTATGAATCGCTTCAATGAGATACGATTTGATTATACATATATAACTTGTTTTATGTGAAGTGTTTATTTATTTTAATTTGCACAAGAATTTGTTTACTAATTCAAGCTAATTAATTAAGATTAAAAATAAACTTGTTTAAAAAAAAAGTTTAGAAATAAACTGCACTATATGGAGTGACCTGCGTTAAGGCTGCCAACAGGGCATTTCAGATAGGGATATAGGATTATTTACGTCAGCTATTTATTTAACTGAAGTAAAAATCAAACTTTTAACGTCAGTTGTATAAACAACTGGCGTTAAAAATAAATATTTTTTATTTTAAAAACAATTTTAACGTCAGTTGTTGAAGACAACTGACGTTAAAAGTGTATAAGTTTCTGCAAAAACATTCATTCCTTTGACTACTGTGCTACTTACCCATGCACCTTGTAACTTAATCATCTTAATGAGCATTAAGTTTATAGATCAATTTTCAAAAAAATCAGAGAGTCTCTATTCTCTATATAAAGTGTCATTCTTCTGTATCAGTCTGTAATACACCATCTTCTTTTCCTCTATATTTCGTGCGTTTTCTATTCCTTCACAATATGGCTCTATCACATTTGAGACTTTTGTTATTTCTTCCTATACCTAGACTTAAAGGTCTCTGTCTTAATGGTCAAAAAATTCTGAGGTTGAGTAAATCACGTAACATGGATGGTAAGGTTGGGTGAATCACGTAATGTGACTCCCTCACTTTATTTCACCCCCTCATCAATTCCACTCCGCTTTCACAGCAAGTGACTGTGGATAAAGCAGATGGAGCATAAGGAATTCAAGTGAGGGAGGAGATGCATCCATTGGAGTTTCTGAGGACAGGACTGAGAAGAAATTGATGTTGAAGCAGAAACTTTTTTATATTTTAGTGCTATGTTGCAGAAATTTTTTATCTTTTAATAATATAATCGTAACTTATGAATCGCTTCAATGAGATACGATTTGATTATACATATAACTTGTTTTATGTTAAGTGTTTATTTATTTTAATTAGCACGAGAATTTGTTTTCTAATTCAAGCTAATTAATTAACATTAAAAATAAACTTGTTTAAAAAAAAGGTTTAGAAATAAATTGCACTATTTGGAGTGATCTGCGTTAAGAGTGACAACAGGGAGATGCCAACGAAAGAAATGAGTTTCATAATTATTTAGGTCAGTTATTTATTTAACTGCCGTAAAAATCACACATTTAACGTCAGTTGTTTAAACAACTGACGTTAAAACTGTTAAAATCACTTTTAACGTCAGTTCTTTACACAACTGACGCAAATAGTGATTTAATATTTACAAAACTGCCACCGCCTCATTTTTAACGTCAAACATATGGTCAACTGAAGTAAAACGTTCCCGTATACTACATTATTTCCAATAGTGTGATACCTTGTTGAAAAGCTTATTCAGAGGCCCTTAATTTGGTCTAGGGCTGGTCAGGATTAATAAGCACAAATAGCAATTTACAGCTGCACAAGCCAGAGAGAGACGGAAATTAGACAACTTTTACAATCATTGTTTTTTCTTTTACATTATTGGGCTTAATTGCTAAACATTGTTAATTTTCGGATTTTTGACTCATCCTGACCTTGTTGCCTTACGCAGAGCATAACTAGAGCTACAGATATCGGATTTTCGCGATCTTGATGTCCCTAGAAAGATAAGGAAGAGATCTACAATTTCTGGTTTCACAAGAATTGTCAAATTAGGCCAAAATCAAGGCTAAATTGGGTCCTGAGTTCTCTGGCGCGGATCAGTACGCAGTCCATGATATTCCTTCACTTAAATGGGCCTTACTTACTCATCTTATGCCCAATTAAGGCATATGATACCTTGATGGAAAGCTTATTCAGAGGCCCTTAATTTGGTCTTGGGCTGGTCAAGATTAATAAGCATAAATAGTAGTTTACAGCCCCATAAGCCAGAGAGAGATAGACATTAAGCAACTTTTACAATCATTGTTTTTTCTTTTACATTATTGGGCTTACTTGGGCTTAATTGCTAAACATTGTTAATTTTCGGATTTTTCACTCATAATGACCTTGTTGCCTTGCGCAGAGCATAACTAGAGCTACAGATATCAGATTTTGGTGATCTTGTTGTCCCTAGAAAGATAAGGAAGAGACATACAATTTCAGGTTTTAGAAGAAATGTCAAATTTGGCCAAAATCGAGGCTAAATTAGGTCCCGAGTTCTCTGGCACGAATCAGTGCGCAGTCCATAATGTTCCTTCACTTAAATGGGCCTAAATTACTCGTCTTAAGCCCAATTAAGGCATATGATACCTTGTTGGAAAGCTTATTCAGAGGCCCTTAATTTGGTCTAGGGTTAGGCTGGGAATAATAAGCATAAATAGCAGTTTACAACTGCACAAGCCAGAGTGAGACAGAAATTAGATAACTTTTACAACCATTGTTTTTGCTTTTACATTATTGGGCTTAATTGCTAAATATTGTTAATTTTCTGATTTTTCACTCATCGTCACTTTGTTGCCTTGCGCAGAGCATAACTAGAGCTATGGATATCGGATTTTGGTGATCTTACTGTCCGTAGAAAGATAAGGAAGAGACCTACAATTTCAGGTTTCACTAGGATTGTCAAATTAGGCCAAAATCAAGGCTAAATTGTTTCCCGAGTTCTCTGGCGCGGATCAGTGCACAGTCCATGATATTGCTTGACTTAAATGGGCCTAACTTACTTATCTTAAGCCCAATTAAGGCATATGATACCTCGTTGGAAAGCTTATTCAGAGGCCCTTAATTTGGTCTAGGGATAGGTCAGGAATAATAAGAATAAATAGCAGTTTACAGCCCCACAAGCCAGTGTGAGACAGAAATTAGACAACTTTTACAATCATTGTTTTTGGTTTTACCTTATTGGGCTTAATTGCCAAACATTGTTAATTTTCGGATTTTTCAATCATCCTGACCTTGTTGCCTTGCGCATAGCATAACTAGAGCTACAGATATCGGATTTTGGTGTTCTTGTTGTCCCTAGAAAGATAAGGAAGAGTCCTACAATTTCAGGTTTCACAAGAATTGACAAATTAGGCCAAAATCCAGGCTAAATTGGGTCCCGAGTTCCCTAGCGCGGATCAGTGCGCAGTCCATGATGTTCCTTCACTTAAATGGGCCTAACTTACTCATCTTAAGCCCTATTAAGGCATATGATACCTTGTTGGAAAACTTATTCAGAGGCCCTTAATTTGGTCTATTGTTAGGTCAGGATTAATAAGCATAAATAGAAGTTTATAGCCGCAAAAGCCAGAGTGAGACGAAAATTAGACAACTTTTACAATCATTGTTTTTGCTTTTACATTATTGGGCTTAATTAGGCTTAATTGCTAAACATTGTTAATTTTCGATTTTTTCATTCATCCTGACCTTGTTGCCTTGCGCATAGCATAACTAGAGCTACATATATCGGATTTTGGTGATCTTGCTGTCCCTAGAAAGATAAGGTGAGACCTACAATTTCAGGTTTCACAAGAATTGTCAAATAAGGCCAATATCAAGGCTATATTGGGTCCCGAGTTCTCTGGCGCGGATCAGTGCGCAGTCCATGATGTTCCTTCACTTAAATGGGCGTAACTTACTCATCTTAAGCCCAATTAAGGCATATGTTACCTTGTTGGAAAGCTTATTCAGAGGCCCTTAATTTGGTCTAGGGTTGGGTCATGAATAATAAGCATAAATAGCAGTTTACAGTCACACAAGCCAGATTGAGACGGAAATTAGACAACTTTTACAATCATTGTTTTTGCTTTTACATTATTGGGCTTAATTGCTAAACATTGTTAATTTTGGGATTTTTCACTCATCCTGACCTTGTTGCCTTGCACAGAGCAAAACTAGAGCTACAGATATCGGATTTTGGTGATCTTGCTGTCCCTAGAATGATAAGGAAGAGACCTACAATTTCAGGTGTCACAAGAATTGTCAAATTTGGCCAACATCAAGGCTCAATTGGGTCCCGAGTTTTCTTGCGCGGATTAGTGTGCAGTCCATGATGTTCCTTCACTTAAAGGGCTTAACTTACTCATCTTAAGCCCAATTAAGGCATATGATACCTTGTTGGAAAGCTTATTCAGAGGCTCTTACTTTGGTCTAGGGTTAGGTCAGGATTAATAAGCATAAATAGCAGTTTACAGCTGCACAAGCCAGAGAGAGACGGAAATTAGACAACTTTTACAATCATCATTTATACTTTTACATTAATGGGCTTAATTGGGCTTAATTGCTCAACATTGTTAATTTTCGGATTTTTCACTCATCCTGACCTTGTTGCCTTGCACAGAGCATAACTTGAGCTACAAATATCGGATTTTGGTGTTCTTGTTGTCCCTAGAAAGATAAGAAAGAGACCTACATTTTCAGGTTTCACAACAATTGTCAAATTAGGCCAAAATCAAGGCTAAATTGGGTCCCGATTTCTCTGGCCAGGATCAGTGCGTAGTCCATGATGTTCCTAAACATAAATAGGCCTAACTTACTCATCTTAAGCCCAATTAAGGCATATGATACCTTGTTGGAAAGCTTATTCCGAGGCCCTTAATTTGGTCTAGGGTTAGGTCAGGATTAATAAGCATAAATAGCAGTTTACAGCCGCACAAGCTAGAGAGAGGTGGAAATTAGACAACTTTTACAATCATTGTTTTTGCATTTACATTATTGGGCTTAATTGCTAAACATTGTTAATTTTTGGATTTTTCACTCATCCTTACCTTGTTGCCTAGCGCAGAGCATAACTATAGCTGCAGATATCGGATTTTGGTGATCTTGCTGTCCCAAGAGAGATAACGAAGAGACCTACAATTTCAGGTTTCACAAGAATTGTCAAATTAGGCCAAAATCAAGGCTAAATTGGGTCCCAAGTTCTCTGGCGCGGATCAGTGCATAGTCCATGATGTTCCTTCACTTAAATGGGCCTAACTTACTCATCTTAAGCCCAATTAAGGCATATGATACCTTGTTGGAAAGCTTATTCAGCGGCCCTTAATTTGGTCAAGGGTTAGGTCACGATTAATAAGCATAAATAGCAGTTTACAGCCACACAAGCCACAGAGAGACGGAAATTAGGCAGCTTTTATAATAATTGTTTTTGCTTTTATATTATTGGGCTTAATTGCTAAACATTGTTAATTTTTCGATTTTTCACTCATCCTGACCTTGTTGCCTTGCGCAGAGCATAACTAGAACTACAGATATCGGATTTTGGAGATCTTGTTGTCCCTAGAAAGATAAGGAAGAGACCTACTATTTCAGGTTTCACAAGAATTTTCAAATTAGGCCAAAATCAAGGCTAAATTGGGTCCCGAGATCTCTGGCACGGATCAGTGCGCAGTCCATGATGTTCATTCACTTAATTGGGCCAAACTTACTCATCTTAAGCCCAACTAAGGCATATGATACCTTGTTGGAAACCTTATACAGAGGCCCTTAATTTGGTCTATAGTTAGGTCAGGATTAATAAGCATAAATAGCAGTTTACAGCCGCACAAGCCAGAGTGAGATGGAAATTAGACAACTTTTACAATCATTGTTTTTGCTTTTACATTATTGGGCTTAATTAGGCTTAATTGCTAAACATTGTTAATTTTCGGATTTTTCATTCATCCTGACCTTGTTGCCTTGCGCATAGCTTAACTAGAGCTACAGATATCGGATTTTGGTGATCTTGCTATCCCTAGAAAGATAAGGTGAGACCTACAATTTCAGGTTTCACAAGAATTGTCAAATAAGGCCAATATCAAGGCTATATTGGGTCCCGAGTTCTCTGGCGAGGATCAGTGCACAGTCCATTATTTTCCTTCACTTAAATGGGCCTAACTTACTCATCTTAAGCCCAATTAAGGCATATGATACCTTGTTGGAAAGCTTATTCAGAGGCCCTTAATTTGGTCTAGGGTTAGGTCACGATTAATAAGCATAAATAGCAGTTTACACTCGCACAAGCCAGAGAGAGACGGAAATTAGGTAAATTTTACAATCATTATTTTTGCTTTTACATTATTGGGCTTAATTGCAAAACATTGTTAATTTTCGGTTTTTTCACTCATCCTGACCTTGTTAACTTGCGCAGAGCATAACTAGGGCTACAAATATCGGATTTTGGTGATCTTGCTGTCCCTAGAAAGATAAGGAAGAGACCTATAATTTTAGGTTTCACAAGAATTGTCAAATTACGCCAAAATCAAGGCAAAATTGGGTCCCGAGTTCTCTAGCACGGATCAATGTGCAATCCATGATGTTCATTCACTTAAATGTGCCTAACTTACTCATCTTAAGCCCAATTAAGGCATATGATGCCTTGTTGGAAAGCTTATTCAAAGGCCCTTAATTTGGTCTAGGGTTAGGCCAGGAATAATAAGCATAAATTGCAGTTTACAGCTGCACAAGCCAGAGTCAGACAGAAATTAGACAACTTTTACAATCATTGTTTTTGCTTTTACATTATTCGGCTTAATTGCTAAACATTGTTAATTTTCGGATTTTTCACTCATCGTCACTTTGTTGCCTTGCGCAGAGCATAACTAGAGCTATGGATATCAGACTTTGGTGATCTTGCAGTCCGTAGAAAGATAAGGAAGAGACCTACAATTTCAGGTTTCACTAGGATTGTCAAATTAGGCCAAAATCAAGGCTAAATTGTTTCCCGAGTTCTCTGGCGCGGATCAGTGCATAGTCCACGATATTGCCTCACTTAAATGGGCCTAACTTACTTATCTTAACCCCAATTAAGGCATATGATACCTTGTTGGAAAGCTTATTCAGAGGCCCTTAATTTGGTCTAGGGATAGGTCAGGAATAATAAGAAAAAATAGCAGTTTACAGCCGTACAAGCCAGAGTGAGACCGAAATTAGACAACTTTTACGATCATTGTTTTTGGTTTTACATTATTGGGCTTAATTGCTAAACATTGTTAATTTTTGGTTTTTTCACTCATCCTGACCATGTTGCCTTGCACAGAGCATAACTAGAGCTACAGATATGGGATATTAGTGATCTTGCTGTCCCTAGAAAGATAATGAAGAGTCCTTCAATTTCAGGTTTCTCAAGAATTGACAAATTGGTCCAAAATCCAGGCTAAATTGGGTCCCGAGTTCTCTGGCACGGATCAGTGCGCAGTCCATGATGTTCCTTCACTTAAAAGGGCCTAACTTACTCATCTTAAGCCCAATTAAGGCATATGATACCTTGTTTCTTCAGAGGTCCTTAATTTGGTCTAGGGTTAGGTCAAGATTAATAAGCATAAATAGCAGTATATCGTCGCACAAGCCAGAGAGAGACGGAAATTAGACAACTTTTACAATCATTGTTTTTGCTTTTACGTTATTGGCCGTAATTGCTAAACATTGTTAATTTTCGGATTTTTCACTGATCCTGACCTTGTTGCCTTGTGCAGAGCATAACTGGAGCTACAGATATCGGATTTTGGTGATCTTGCTGTCATTAGAAAGATAAGGAAGAGACCTACAATTTCAGGTTTAGAATTGTCAAATTAGGCCAAAATCAAGGCTAAATTGGGTCCCGAGTTCTCTGGCACGGATCAGTGCACTGTCCATGACGTTCCTTCACTTAAATGGGCCAAACTTACTAATTTTAAGCCCAATTAAGGCATATGATACCTTGTTGGAAAGCTTATTCAGAGGCCCTTAATTTGGTCTAGGGTTAGGTCACGATTAATAAGCATAAATAGTAGTTTACAGCCGCACAAGCCAGAGAGAGACGAAAATTAGACAACTTTTATAATCATTGTTTTTGTTTTTATATTATTGGGCTTAATTGTTAAACATTGTTAATTTTTTGATTTTTCACTCATCCTGACCTTGTTGCCTTGCGCGAACATAACTTGAGCTACTGATATCGGATTTTGGTGATCTTGTTGTCCCTAGAAAGATAAGGAAGAGACCTACAATTTCAGGTTCACAAGAATTGTCGAATTAGGCCAATATCAAGGCTAAATTGGGTGCCGAGTTCTCTGGCGGGGATCAGTGCGCAGTCCATGATGTTCCTTCACTTAAATGGGCCTAACTTACTCATCTTAAGCCCAATTAAGGAATATGATACCTTCTTGGAAATCTTTCAGAGGCCCTTAATTTGGTCTAGGGTTGGGTCATGAATAATAAGAATAAATAGCAGTTTACAGCCGCAAAAGCCAGAGAGAAACGAAAATTAGACAACTTTTACAATCAATGTTTTTGCTTTTACGTTATTGGCCTTAATTGCTAAACATTGTTAATTTTCGGATTTGTCACTGACCCTGACCTTGTTACCTTGCGCAGAGCATAGCTGGAGCTACAGATAACGGATTTTGGTGATCTTGCTGTCACTAGAAAGATAAGGAAGAGACCTACAATTTCAGGTTTAGAATTGTCAAATTAGGCCAAAATCAAGGCTAAATTGGGTCTCGAGTTCTTTGGCGCGGATCAGTGCACTGTCGATGATGTTCCTTCACTTAAATGGGCCTAACTTACTCATTTTAAGCCCAATTAAGGCATATGATACCTTGTTGGAAAGCTTATTCAGAGGCCCTTAATTTGGTCTAGGGTTAGGTCACGATTAATAAGCATAAATAGCGGTTTACAGCCGCACAAGCCAGAGAGAGACAGAAATTAGACAGCTTTTATAATCAATGTTTTTGTTTTTACATTATTGGGCTTAATTGCTAAACATTGTTAATTTTTCGATGTTTCACTCATCCTGACCTTGTTGTCTTGCGCGATCATAACTTGAGCTACTGATATCGGATTTTGGTGATCTTGTTGTCCCTAGAAAGATAAGGAAGAGACCTATAATTTCAGGCATCACAAGAATTGTCAAATTAGGCCAAAATCAAGTCTAAATTGGGTCCCGAGTTCTCTGGCGGGGATCAGTAAGCAGTCCATGATGTTCCTTCACTTAAATGGGCCTAACTTACTCATCTTAAGCCCAATTAAGGAATATGATACCTTGTTGGAAAGCTTATTCAGAGACCCTTAATTTGGTCTAGGGTTGGGTCAGGAATAATAAGAATAAATAGCAGTTTACTTTCCAATCATTGTTTTTGCTTTTACATTATTTGGTTTAATTGGGCTTAATTGGTAATCATTGTTAATTTTCGGATTTTTCACTCATCCTGACCTTGTGGCCTTGCACAGAGCATAACTTGAGCTACAAATATCGGATTTTGGTGATCTTGTTGTCCCTAGAAAGATAAGGTAGAGACCTACAATTTCAGGTGTCACAAGAATTGTCAAATAAGGCCAAAATCAAGCCTAAATTGGGTCCCGAGTTCTCTGGCAAGGATCAGTGCGCAGTTCAAAATGTTCCTTCGCTTAAAAGGGCCTAACTTACTCATCTTAAGCCCAATTAAGGCATATGATACCTTGTTGGAAAGCTTATTCAGAGGTCCTTAATTTGGTCTAGGGTTAGGTCAAGATTAATAAGCATAAATAGCAGTTTACAGCCGCACAAGCCAGAGAGAGATGAAAATTAGACAACTTTTACAATCATTGTTTTTACTTTTACGTTATTGGCCTTAATTGCTAAACATTGTTAATTTCCGGATTTTTCACACATCCTGACCTTGTTGCCTTGCTAGGAGCATAATTAGAGCTACAGATATCGGATTTTGGTGATCTTGCTATCCTTATAATGATAAGGTAGAGACCTACAATTTCAGGTGTCACAAGAATTGTCAAATTAGGCCAACATCAAGGCTAAATTGGGTCCCGAGTTCTCTGGCGCGAATTAGTGTGCAGACCATGATGTTCCTTCACTTAAAGTGCTTAACTTACTCATCTTAAGCCCAATTAAGGCATATGGTACCTTGTTGGAAAGCTTATTTAGAGGCCCTTAATTTGGTCTAGGATTAGGTCAGGATTAATAACCAAAAATAGCAGATTACAACCACACAAGCCAGAGAAAGACGGAAATTAGATAACTTTTACTATCATTGTTTTTGCTTTTCCATTATTGGGCTTAATTGAGCTTAATTGCTAAACATTGATAATTTTCGGATTTTTCACTCATCTTGACCTTGTTTCCTCGCGCAGAGCATAACTTTAGCCACAAATATCGGATTTTGGGGATCTTGTTGTCCCTAGAAAGATAAGGAAGAGAACTACAATTTCTGGTTTCACAAGAATTGTGAAATTAGGCCAAAATCAAGACTAAATTGGGTCCCGAGTTCTCTGGTGCTGATCGATGCGCAGTCCATGATGTTCCTTCACTTAAATGGGCCTAACTTACTCATCTTAAGCCCAATTAAGGCATATGATACCTTGTTGGAAAGCTTATTCAGAGACCCTTAATTTGGACTAGGGTTAGGTTACGATTAATAAGCATAATTAGCAGTTTAATGCCACACAAGCCAGAGAGTGATGAAAATTGGCAGCTTTTATAATCATTGTTTTTGCTTTTATATTATTGGGCTTAATTGCTAAACATTGTTAATTTTTCGATTTTTCACTCATCCTGACCTTGTTGCCTTGCGCAGAGCATAACTAGAGCTACAGATATCGGATTTTGGTGATCTTGTTGTCCCTAGAAAGATAAGGAAGAGACCTACAATTTCAAGTGTCACAAGAATTGTCAAATAAGGCCAAAATCAAGCCTAAATTGGGTCCCGAGTTCTTTGGCACGGATCAGTGCACTGTCCATGACGTTCCTTCACTTAAATGGGCCTAACTTACTCATTTGAAGCCCAATTAAGGCATATGATACCTTGTTGGAAAGCTTATTCAGAGGCCCTTAATTTGGTCTAGGGTCAGGTCACGATTAATAAGCATAAATAGCAGTTTACAGCCGCACAAGCCAGAGAGAGACGGAAATTAGACAGCTTTTATAATCATTGTTTTTGTTTTTACATTATTGGGCTTAATTGGTAAACATTGTTAATTTTTCGATTTTTCACTCATCCTGACCTTGTTGCCTTGCGCGATCATCACTTGAGCTACTGATATCGGATTTTGGTGATCTTGTTGTCCCTAGAAAGATAAGGAAGAGACCTACAATTTCAGGTTTCACAAGAATTGTCAAATTAGGCCAAAATCAAGGCTAAATTGGGTCCCAAGTTCTCTGGCGGGGATCAGTAAGCAGTCCATGATGTTCCTTCACTTAAATGGGCCTAACTTACTCATCTTAAGCCCAATTAAGGAATATGATACCTTGTTGGAAAGCTTATTCAGAGGTCCTTAATTTGATCTAGGGTTGGGTCAGGAATAATAAGAATAAATAGCAGTTTACAGCCGCAAATGCCAGAGAGAGACGGAAATTAGACAACTTTTACAATCATTGTTTTTGCTTTTACATTATTGGGTTTAATTGGGCTTAATTGCTAAACATTGTTAATTTTCGGATTTTTCACTCATCCTGACCTTGTTGGCATGCGCAGAGCATAACTAGAGCTACAGATATCGGATTTGGGTGATCTTGCAACCCCTAGAATGATAAGGTAGAGACCTACAATTTCAGATGTCACAAGAATTGTCAAATTAGGCCAACATCAAGGCTAAATTGGGTCCCGAGTTCTCTGGCGCGAATTAGTGTGCAGACCATGATGTTCCTTCACTTAAAGGGCTTAACTTACTCATCTTAAGCCCAATTAAGGCATATGATACCTTGTTGGAAAGCTTATTCAGAGGCCCTTAATTTGGTCTAGGATTAGGTCAGGATTAATAAGCAAAAATAGCAGATTACAGCCACACAAGCCAGAGAGAGACGAAAATTAGACAACTTTTACTATCATTGTTTTTGCTTTTCCATTATTGGGCTTAATTGAGCTTAATTGCTAAACATTGATAATTTTCGGATTTTTCACTCATCCTGACCTTATTGCCTTGCGCAGAGCATAACTTTAGCTACAAATATCGGATTTTGGGGATCTTGTTGTCCCTTGAAAGATAAGGAAGAGAACTACAATTTCAGGTTTCACAAGAATTGTGAAATTAGGCCAAAATCAAGACTAAATTGGGTCCCGAGTTCTCTGGCGGGGATCAGTAAGCAGTCCATGATGTTCCTTCACTTAAATGGGCCTAACTTACTCATCTTAAGCCCAATTAAGGAATATGATACCTTGTTGGAAAGCTTATTCAGAGGCCCTTAATTTGGTCTAGGGTTGGGTCAAGAATAATAAGAATAAATAGCAGTTTACTGCCGCACAAGCCAGAGAGTGATGAAAATTTGGCAGCTATTATACTCATTGTTTTTGCTTTTATATTATTGGGCTTAATTGCTAAACATTGTTAATTTTTCGATTTTTCACTGATCCTGACCTTGTTGCCTTGCGCGGAGCATAACTAGAGCTACAGATATCGGATTTTGGTGATCTTGTTTTCCCTAGAAAGATAAGGAAGAGACCTACAATTTCAGGTTTCACAAGAATTGTCAAATTAGGCCAAAATCAAGGCTAAATTGGGTCCCGAGTTCTGTGGCGCGGATCAGTGCACTGTCCATGATGTTCCTTCACTTAAATGGGCCTAACTTACTCATCTTAAGCCCAATTAAGGCATATGATACCTTGTTGGAAAGCTTATTCAGAGGCCCTTAATTTGGTCTAGGGTTAGGTCACGATTAATAAGCACAAATAGCAGTTTACAGCCGCACAAGCCAGAGAGAGACGGGAATTAGACAGCTTTTATAATCATTGTTTTTGTTTTTCTATTATTGGGCTTAATTGCTAAACATTGTTAATTTTTCGATTTTTCACTCATCCTGACCTTGTTGCATTGCGCGAGCATAACTTGAGCTACTGATATCGGATTTTGGTGATCTTGTTGTCCCTAGAAAGATAAGGAAGAGACCTACAATTTCAGGATTCACAAGAATTGTCAAATTAGGCCAAAATCAAGGCTAAATTGGGTCCCGAGTTCTCTGGCGGGGATCAGTGCGCAGTCCATGATGTTCCTTTACTTAAATGGGCCTAACTTACTCATCTTAAGCCCAATTAAGGAATATGATACCTTGTTGGAAAGCTTATTCGGAGGCCCTTAATTTGGTATAGGGTTGGGTCAGGAATAATAAGAATAAATAGCAGTTTACAGCCGCAAAAGCCAGAGAGAGACGGAAATTAGACAACTTTTACAATCATTGTTTTTGCTTTTACATTATTGGGTTTAATTGGGCTTAATGGCTAAACATTGTTAATTTTCGGATTTTTCACTCATCCTGACCTTGTGGCCTTGCACAGAGCATAACTAGAGCTACAAATATCGGATTTTGGTGATCTTGTTGTCCCTAGAAGGATAAGGTAGAGACCTACAATTTCAGGTGTCACAAGAATTGTCAAATTAGGCCAAAATCAAGGCTAAATTGGGTCCCGAGTTCTCTGGCAAGGATCAGTGCGCAGTTCATAATGTTCCTTCACTTAAAAGGGTCTAACTTACTAATCTTAAGCCCAATAATGTCATATGATACCTTGTTGGAAAGCTTATTCAGAGGTCCTTAATTTTGTCTAGGGTTAGGACAAGATTAATAAGCATAAATAGCAGTTTACAGCCGCACAAGCCAAAGAGAGACTGAAATTAGACAACTTTTACAATCATTGTTTTTGCTTTTACGTTATTGCCCTTAATTGCTAAACATTGTTAATTTTCGGATTTTTCACTCATCCCGACCTTGTGGCCTTGCACAGAGCATAACTAGAGCTACAAATATCGGATTTTGGTGATCTTGTTGTCCCTAGAAAGATAAGGTAGAGACCTACAATTTCAGGTGTCACAAGAATTGTCAAATTAGGCCAAAATCAAGGCTAAATTGGGTCCCGAGTTCCGCAAGGATCGGATTCATAATGTTCCTTCACTTAAAAGGGTCTAACTTACTAATCTTAAGCCCAATTATGTCATATGATACCTTGTTGGAAAGCTTATTCAGAGGTCCTTAATTTTGTCTAGGGTTAGGTCAAGATTAATAAGCATAAATAGCAGTTTACAACCGCACAAGCCAAAGAGAGACTGAAATTAGACAACTTTTACAATCATTGTTTTTGCTTTTACGTTATTGCCCTTAATTGTTAAACATTGTTAATTTTCAGATTTTTCACTCATCCTGACCTTGTTGCCTTGCGCAGAGCATAACTAGAGCTACAGATATCGGATTTTGGTGATCTTGCTATCCCTAGAATGATAAGGGAGAGACCTACAATTTCAGGTGTCACAAGAATTGTCAAATTAGGCCAACATCAAGGCTAAATTGGGTCCCGAGTTCTCTGGTGCGGATTAGTGTGCAGTCCATGATGTTCCTTCACTTAAAGGGCTTAACTTACTCATCTAAAGCCCAATTAAGGCATATGATACCTTGTTGGAAAGCTTATTCAGAGGCCCTTAATTTGGTCTAGGGTTAGGTCACCATTAATAAGTATAAATAGCAGTTTACAACCGCACAATCCACAGAGAGACGGAAATTAGACAGCTTTTATAATCATTATTTTTGTTTTTAAATTATTGGGCTTAATTGCTAAACATTGTTAATTTTTCGATTTTTCACTCATCCTGACCTTGTTGCCTTGCGCGAGCATAACTTGAGCTACTGATATCGGATTTTGGTGATCTTGTTGTCCCTAGAAAGATAAGGTAGAGACCTACAATTTCAGGTTTCACAAGAATTGTCAAATTAGGCCAAAATCAAGGCAAAATTGGGTCCCGAGTTCTCTGGCGGGGATCAGTGCGCAGTCCATGATGTTCCTTCACCTAAATGGGCCTAACTTACTCATCTTAAGCCCAATTAAGGAATATGATACCTTGTTGGAAAGCTTATTCGAAGGCCCTTAATTTGGTCTAGGGTGGGGTCATGAATAACAAAAATAAATAGCAGTTTACAGCCGCAAAAGCCAGAGAGAGACGGAAATTAGACAACTTTTACAATCATTGTTTTTGCTTTTACATTATTGGGTTTAATTGGGCTTAATTGCTAAACATTGTTGATTTTTGGATTTTTCACTCATCCTGACCATGTGGCCTTGCATAGAGCATAACTAGAGCTACAAATATCGGATTTTGGTGATTTTGTTGCCCCTAGAAAGATAAGGTAGAGACCTACAATTTCAGGAGTCACAAGAATTGTCAAATTAGGCAAATATCAAGGCTAAATTGCGTCCGAGTTCTCTGGTAAGGATCAATGCGCAGTTCATAATGTTCCTTCACTTAAAAGGGCCTAACTTTCTCATCTTAAGCCCAATTAAGGCATATGATACCTTGTTGGAAAGCTTATTCAGAGGTCCTTAATTTGGTCTAGGGTTAGGACAAGATTAATAAGCATAAATAGCAGTTTACAGCCGCACAAGCCAGAGAGAGACGGAAATTAGACAACTTTTACAATCATTGTTTTTGCTTTTACGTTATTGGCCTTAATTGCTAAACATTGTTAATTTTCGGATTTTTCTCTCATCCTGACCCTGTTGCCTTGCTCAGAGCATAACTGGAGCTACAGATATCGGATTTTGGTGATCTTGCTGTCACTAGAAAGATAAGGAAGAGACCTACAATTTCAGGTGTCACAAGAATTGTCAAATTAGGCCAAAATCAAGGCTAAATTGGGTCCCGAGTTCTCTGGCGGGGATCAGTGCGCAGTCCATGATGTTCCTTCACTTAAAAGGGCCTAACTTTCTCATCTTAAGCCCAATTAAGGCATATGATACCTTGTTGGAAAGCTTATTCAGAGGTCCTTAATTTGGTCTAGGGGTAGGTCAAGATTAATAAGCATAAATAGCAGTTTACAGCGGCAAAATCCAGAGAGAGTCGAAATTTAGACAACTTTTACAATCATTGTTTTTGCTTTTACATTATTGGGTTTAATTGGGCTTAATTGCTAAACATTGTTAATTTTCGGATTTTTCACTCATCCTGTCCTTGTGGCCTTGCACAGAGCACAACTAGAGCTACAAATATCGGATTTTGGTGATCTTGTTGTCCCTAGAAAGATAAGTTAGAGACCTACAATTTCAGGTGTCACAAGAATTGTCAAATTAGACAAAAATCAAGGCTAAATTGGGTCCCGAGTTCTCTGGCAAGGATCAGTGCGCAGTTCATAATGTTCCTTCACTTAAAAGGGCCTAACTTTCTCATCTTAAGCCCAATTAAGGCATATGATACCTTGTTGGAAAGCTTATTCAGAGGTCCTTAATTTGGTCTAGGGTTAGGTCAAGATTAATAGGCATAAATAGCAGTTTACAGCCGCACAAGCCAGAGAGAGACGGAAATTAGACAACTTTTACAATCATTGTTTTTGCTTTTACATTATTGGTTTTAATTGCTAAACATTGTTAATTTTCGGATTTTTCTCTCATCCGGACCTTGTTGCCATGCGCAGAGCATAACTGGAGCTACAGATATCGGATTTTGGTGATCTTGTTGTCACCAGAAAGATAAGGAAGAGACGTACAATTTCAGGTGTCACAAGAATTGTCAAATTAGGCCAACATCAAGGCTAAATTGGGTCCGGAGTTCTCTGGCGCGGATTAGTGTGCATTCCATGATGTTCCTTCATTTAAAGGGCTTAACTTACTCATCTTAAGCCCAATTAAGGCATATGATACCTTGTTGGAAAGCTTATTCAGAGGCTCTTAATTTGGGAAAGGGTTAGGTCATGATTAATTTGCATAAATAGCAGTTTGCAGCCGCACAAGCTAGAGAGAGACGAAAATTAGACAACTTTTACAATCATTGTTTCTGCTTTTACATTATTGGGCTTAATTGCTAAACATTGTTAATTTTCGGATTTTTCACTCATCCTGACCTTGTTGCCTTGCGCATAGCATAACTGGAGCTACAGATATCGGATTTGTGTGATATTGCGGTCACTAGAAAGATAAGGAAGAGACCTACAATTTCATGTTTCATAAGAATTATCAAATTAGGCCAAAATCAAGGCTAAATTGGGTCCCCGGTTCTCTGGCGCGGATCAGTGCACAGTCCATGATGTTCCTTCACTTAAATGGGCCTAACTTACTCATCTTAAGCCCAATTAGGGCATATGATACCTTGTTGAAAAGCTTATTCAGAGGCCCTTAATTTGGCCTAGGGTTAGGTTATGATTAATAAGCATAAATACAGTTTATAGTCACACAAGCCAGAGAGAGACGGAAATTAGACAACTTTTACAATCATTGTTTTTGCTTTTACATTATTGGGCTTATTTGTTAAACATTGTTAATTTTCAGATTTTTCACTCATCCTGACCTTTTTGCCTTGCGCAGAGCATAACTAGTGCTACAGATATCGAATTTTGGTGATCTTGCTGTCCCTAGAATGATAAGGAAGAGACCTACACTTTCAGGTGTCACAAGAATTGTCAAATTAGATCAACATCAAGGCTAAATTGGGTTCCGAGTTCTCTAGCGCGGATGAGTGTGCAGTCCATGATGTTCCTTCACTTAAAGGGCTTAACTTACTCATCTTAAGCCCAATTAAGGCATACGATACCTTGTTGGAAAGCTTATTCAGAGGCTCTTAATTTGGTCTAGGGCTAGTTCAGGATTAATAAGCATAAATAGCAGTTTACATCCGCACCAGCCAGAGAGAGACGGAAATTAGACAACTTCTACAATCATTGTTTTTGCTTTTACATTATTTTGCTTAATTGTTCTTAATTGCTCGACATTGTTAATTTTTTGGATTTTTCACTCATCCTGACCTTGTTGCCTTGCGCAGAGCATAACTAGAGCTACAGATATCGGATTTTGGTGATATTGTTGTCCCTAGAAAGATAAGTTAGAGACCTACAATTTCAGGTTTCACAAGAATTGTCAAATTAGGCCAAAATCAGGGCTAAATTGGGTCCCAAGTACTTTGGAACGGATCAATGCGCACTCCATGATGTTCTTTCACTTAAATGGGCCTAACTTACTCATCTTAAGCCCAATTAAGGCATATGATACCTTGTTGGAAAGCTGATTCTGAGGCCCTTAATTTGGTCTATGGTTTAGGTCATGATTAATTAGCATAAATAGCAGTTTACAGCCGCACAAGCCCGAGAGAGATGGAAATTAGACATCTTTTATAATAATTATTTTTTCTTTTATATTATTGGGCTTAATTGCTAAACATTGTTAATTTTTTGATTTTTTACTCATCCTGACCTTGTTGCCTTGCGCAGAGAATAACTAGAGCTGCAGATATCGGATTTTGGTGATCTTGATGTCCCTAGAAAGATAAGGAAGAGACCTACAATTTCAGGTTTCACAAGAATTGTCAAATTAGGCCAAAATGAAGGCTAAATTGGGTACCGAGTTCTCTGGCGCGGATCAGTGCGTAGTCCTTGACGTTCCTAAAGTTAAATGGGCCTAACTTACTCATCTTAAGCCCAATTAAGGCTTATGATACCTTGTTGGAAAGCTTATTCCGAGGCCCTTAATTTGGTCTAGGGTTAGGTCAGGATTCATAAGCATAAATAGCAGTTTACAGCCGCACAAGCAAGAGAGAGATGGAAATTAGACAACTTTTACAATCATTGTTTCTGCTTTTACATTATTGGGCTTAATTGGGCTTAATTGCTAGACATTGTTAATTTTCGGATTTTTCACTCATCCTGACCTTGTTGCCTTGCGTAGAGCATAACTGGAGCTACAGATATCGGATTTGTGTGATCTTGCTGTCACTAGAAAGATAAGGAAGAGACCTACAATTTCAGGTTTCACAAGAATTATCAAATTAGGCCAAAATCAAGGCTAAATTGGGTCCCCCGTTCTCTGGCGCGGATCAGTGCACAGTCCATGATGTTCCTTCACTTAAATAGGCCTAACCTACTCATCTTAAGCCCAATTAAGGCATATGATACCCTGTTAAAACGCTTATTCAGAGGTCCTTAATTTGGCCTAGGGTTAGGTTATGATTAATAAGCATAAATAGCAGTTTACAGTCACACAAGCCAGAGAGAGACGGAAATTAGACAACTTTTACAATCTTTGTTTTTGCTTTTACATTATTGGGCTTAATTGTTAAACATTGTTAATTTTCAGATTTTTCACTCATCCTGACCTTTTTGCCTTGCGCAGAGCATAACTAGTGCTACAGATATCGGATTTTGGTGATCTTGCTGTCCCTAGAATGATAAGGAAGAGACCTACACTTTCAGGTGTCACAAGAATTGTCAAATTAGGTCAACATCAAGGCTAAATTGGGTCCCGAGTACTCTGGCGCGGATTAGTGTGCAGTCCATGATGTTCCTTCCCTTAAAGGGCTTAACTTACTCATCTTAAGCCCAATTAAGGCATACGATACCTTGTTGGAAAGCTTATTCAGAGGCTCTTAATTTGGTCTAGGGTTAGTTCAGTATTAATAATTATAAATAGCAGTTTACAGCCGCACAAGCCACAGAGAGACGAAAATTAGACAACTTCTACAATCATTGTTTTTGCTTTTACATTATTTTGCTTAATTCTTCTTAATTGCTCAACATTGTTAATTTTCGGATTTTTCACTCATCCTGACCTTGTTGCCTTGCGCAGAGAATAACTAGAGCAGCAGATATCGGATTTTGGTGATCTTGATGTCCCTAGAAAGATAAGGAAGAGACCTACAATTTCAGGTTTCACAAGAATTGTCAAATTAGGCCAAAATGAAGGCTAAATTGGGTACCGAGTTCTCTGGCGCGGATCAGTGCGTAGTCCTTGACGTTCCTAAACTTAAATGGGCCTAACTTACTCATCTTAAGCCCAATTAAGGCTTATGATACCTTGTTGGAAAGCTTATTCCGAGGCCCTTAATTTGGTCTAGGGTTAGGTCAGGATTCATAACCATAAATAGCAGTTTACAACCGCACAAGCAAGAGAGAGATGGAAATTAGACAACTTTTACAATCATTGTTTCTGCTTTTACATTATTGGGCTTAATTGGGCTTAATTGCTAGACATTGTTAATTTTCGGATTTTTCACTCATCCTGACCTTGTTGCCTTGCGCAGAGCATAACTGGAGCTACAGATATCGGATTTGTGTGATCTTGCTGTCACTAGAAAGATAAGGAAGAGACCTACAATTTCAGGCTTCACAAGAATTATCAAATTAGGCCAAAATCAAGGCTAAATTGGGTCCCCAGTTCTCTGGCGCGGATCAGTGCACAGTCCATGATGTTCCTTCACTTAAATAGGCCTAACCTACTCATCTTAAGCCCAATTAAGGCATATGATACCTTGTTAAAAAGCTTATTCAGAGGCCCTTAATTTGGCCTAGGGTTTGGTTATGATTAATAAGCATAAATAGCAATTTACAGTCACACAAGCCAGAGAGAGACGGAAATTAGACAACTTTTACAATCTTTGTTTTTGCTTTTACATTATTGGGCTTAATTGTTAAACATTGTTAATTTTCAGATTTTTCACTCATCCTGACCTTTTTGCCTTGCGCAGAGCATAACTAGTGCTACAGATATCGGATTTTGGTGATCTTGCTGTCCCAAGAATGATAAGGAAGAGACCTACACTTTCAGGTGTCACAAGAATTGTTAAATTAGGTCAGCATCAAGGCTAAATTGGGTCCCGAGTACTCTGGCGCGGATTAGTGTGCAGTCCATGATGTTCCTTCACTTAAAGGGCTTAACTTACTCATCTTAAGCCCAATTAAGGCATACGATACCTTATTGGAAAGCTTATTCAGAGGCTCTTAATTTGGTCTAGGGTTAGTTCAGTATTAATAATTATAAATAGCAGTTTACAGCCGCACAAGCCACAGAGAGACGAAAATTAGACAACTTCTACAATCATTGTTTTTGCTTTTACATTATTTTGCTTAATTCTTCTTAATTGCTCAACATTGTTAATTTTCGGATTTTTCACTCATCCTGACCTTGTTGCCTTGCGCAGAGCATAACTAGAGCTGCAGATATAGGATTTTGGTGATCTTGATGTCCCTAGAAAGATAAGGAAGAGACCTACAATTTCAGGTTTCACAAGAATTGTCAAATTAGGCCAAAATGAAGGCTAAATTGGGTACCGAGTTCTCTGGCGCGGATCAGTGCGTAGTCCTTGACGTTCCTAAACTTAAATGGGCCTAACTTACTCATCTTAAGCCCAATTAAGGCTTATGATACCTTGTTGGAAAGCTTATTCCGAGGCCCTTAATTTGGTCTAGGGTTAGGTCAGGATTCATAAGCATAAATAGCAGTTTACAGCCGCACAAGCAAGAGAGAGATGGAAATTAGACAACTTTTACAATCATTGTTTTTGCTTTTACATTGTTGGGCTTAATTGGACTTAATTGCTAAACATTGTTAATTTTGGGATTTTTCACTAATCCTTACCTTGTTGCCTTGCGCAGAGCATAATTAGAGCTGCAGATATCGGATTTTGGTGATCTTGTTGTCCCTAGAAAGATAAGGAAGAGACCTACAATTTCAGGTTTCACAAGAATTGTTAAATTAGGCAAAAATCAAGACTAAATTGGGTCCCGAGTTCTCTGGTACGGATCGATGCACAGTCCATGATGTTCCTTCACTTAAATGGGCCTAACTTACTCAACTTAAGCCCAATTAAGGCATTTGATACCTTGTTGGAAAGCTTATTCAGAGGCTCTTAATTTGGTCTAGGGTTAGGTCAGGATTAATAAGCATAAATAGCAGTTTACAGCCGCACAAGCCAGAGAGAAATGGAAATTAGACAACGTTTACAATCATGGTTTTTGATTTTACATTATTGGGCTAAATTGGGATTAATTGCTAAACATTGTTACATTTCGGATTTTTCACTCATCTTGACCATGTTACCTTGTGCAGAGCATAACTAGAGCAACAGATATCGGATTTTGGTGATCTTGCTGTTACTAGAAAGATAAGGAAGAGACCTACAATTTCTGGTTTCACAAGAATTGTCAAATTAGGCCAAAATCAAGGCTAAATTGGGTCCCCAGTTCTCTGGCGCGGATCAGTGCACAATCCATGATGTTCCTTCACTTAAATAGGCCTAACTTACTCATCTTAAGCCCAATTAAGGCATATGATACCTTGTTGAAAAGCTTATTCAGAGGCCCTTAATTTGGTCTAGGGTTAGGTTATGATTAATAAGCATAAATAGTAGTTTACAGTCACACAAGCCACAGAGAGACGAAAATTAGACAACTTTTACAATCATTGTTTTTGCTTTTACATTATTGGGCTTAATTGTTAAACATTGTTAATTTTCGGATTTGTCACTCATCCTGACCTTTTTTCCTTGCGCAGAGCATAACTAGCGCAACAAATATCGGATTTTGGTGATCTTGCCGTCCCTAGAATGATAAGGAAGAGACCTACAATTTCAGATGTCACAAGAATTGTCAAATTAGGTTAACATCAAGGCTAAATTGGGTCCCGAGTTCTCTAGCATGGATTAGTGTGTAGTCCATGATGTTCCTTCACTTAAAGGGCTTAACTTACTCATCTTAAGCCCAATTAAGGCATACGATACCTTGTTGGAAAGCTTATTCAGAGGCTCTTAATTTGGTCAAGGGTTAGTTCAGGATTAATAAGCATAAATAGCAGTTTACATCCGCACAAGCCAGAGAGAGACGGAAATTAGGTAACTTCTACAATCATTGTTTTTGCTTTTACATTATTTTGCTTAATTGTTCTTAATTGCTCGACATTGTTAATTTTCGGATTTTTCACTCATCCTGACCTTGTTGCCTTGCGCAGAGCATAACTAGAGCTACAGATATCGGATTTTGGTGATCTTGTTGTCCCTAGAAAGATAAGGAAGAGACCTACAATTTCAGGTTTCACAAGAATTATCAAATTAGGCCAAAATCAAGGCTAAATTGGGTCCCAAGTACTTTGGAGCGGATCAATGCGCACTCCATGACGTTCTTTCACTTAAATGGGCCTAACTTACTCATCTTAAGCCCAATTAAGGCATATGATACCTTGTTGGAAAGCTGATTCTGAGGCCCTTAATTTGGTCTAGGGTTAGGTCATGATTAATAAGCATAAATAGAAGTTTACAGCCGCACAAGCCAGAGAGAGATGGAAATTAGACATCTTTTATAATAATTATTTTTTCTTTTATATTATTCGGCTTAATTGCTAAACATTGTTAATTTTTCGATTTTTCACTCATCCTGACCTTGTTGCCTTGCGCAAAGCATAACTAGAGCTACAGATATCGGATTTTTGTGATCTTGATGTCCCTAGAAAGATAAGGAAGAGACCTACAATTTCATGTTCCAAAAGAATTGTCAAATTAGGCCAAAATCAAGGCTAAATTTGGTCCCGAGTTCTCTGTCGCGGATCAGTGTGTAGTCCTTGATGTCCCTAAACTTAAATGGGCCTAACTTACTCATCTTCAGCCCAATTAAGGCATATGATACCTTGTTGGAAAGCTTATTCCGAGGCCCTTAATTTGGTCTAGGGTTAGGTCAGGATTCATAAGCATAAATAGCAGTTTACAGCCGCACAAGCAAGAGAGAGATGGAAATTAGACAACTTTTACAATCATTGTTTTTGCTTTTACATTGTTGGGCTTAATTGGACTTAATTGCTAAACATTGTTAATTTTGGGATTTTTCCTCATCCTTACCTTGTTGCCTTGCGTAGAGCATAACTAGAGCTGCAGATATTGGATTTTGGTGATCTTGTTGTCCCTAGAAAGATAAGGAAGAGACCTACAATTTCAGGTTTCACAAGAATTGTCAAATTAGGCAAAAATAAAGACTAAATTGGGTCCCCAGTTCTCTGGTACGGATCGATGCACAGTCCATGATGTTCCTTCACTTAAATGGGCCTAACTTACTCATCTTAAGCCCAATTAAGGCATATGATACCTTGTTGGAAAGCTTATTCAGAGGCTCTTAATTTGGTCTAGGGTTAGGTCAGGATTAATGAGCATAAATAGACGTTTACAGCCGCATAAGCCAAAGAGAGGTGGAGATTAGACATCTTTTATAATAATTATTTTTTCTTTTATATTATTGGGCTTAATTGCTAACATTGTTAATTTTTCGATTTTTCACTCATCCTGACCTTGTTGCCTTGCGCAGAGCATAACTAGAGCTACAGATATCGGATTTTGGTGATCTTGATGTCCCAAGAAAGATAAGGAAGAGACCTACAATTTCAGGTTTCACAAGAATTGTCAAATTAGGCCAAAATCAAGGCTGAATTGGGTAACGACTTCTCTGGCGCGGATCAGTGCATAGTCCATGATGTTCCTAAACTTAAACGGGCCTAACTTACTCATCTTAAACCCAATTAAGGCATATGATACCTTGTTGGAAAGCTTATTCCGAGGCCCTTAATTTGGTCTAGGGTTAGGTCAGGATTCGTAAGCATAAATAGCAGTTTACAGCCGCACAAGCAAGAGAGTGATGGAAATTAGACAACTTTTACAATCATTGTTTTTGCTTTTACATTGTTGGGCTTAATTGGACTTAATTGCTAAACATTGTTAATTTTGGGATTTTTCACTCATCCTTACTTTGTTGCCTTGCGCAGAGCATAACTAGAGCTACATATATCGGATTTTGGTGATTTTGTTGTCCCTAGAAAGATAAGGAAGAGACCTACAATTTCAGGTTTCACAAGAATTGTCAAATTAGGCAAAAATAAAGACTAAATTGGGTCCCCAGTTCTCTGGTACGGATCGATGCACAGTCCATGATGTTCCTTCGCTTAAATGGGCCTAACTTACTCATCTTAAGCCCAATTAAGGCATATGATACCTTGTTGGAAAGCTTATTCAGAGGCTCTTAATTTGGTCTAGGGTTGGGTGAGGATTAATGAGCATAAATAGCAGTTTACAGCCGCATAAGCCAGAGAGAGACGGAAATTAGACAACTTTTACAATCATTGTTTTTGCTTTTACATTATTTTGCTTAATTGGTCTTAATTGCTCAACATTGTTAATTTTCGGATTTTTCATTCATCCTGACCTTGTTGCCTTGCGCGGTGCATAACTAGAGCTACAGATATCGGATTTTGGTGATCTTGTTGTCCCTAGAAAGATAAGGAAGAGACCTACAATTTCAAGTTTCATAAGAATTGTCAAATTAGGCCAAAATCAAGGCTAAATTGGGTCCCGAGTTCTTTGGCGCGGATCAATGCGCACTCCATGATGTTCTTTCACTTAAATAGGCCTAACTTACTCATCTTAAGCCCAATTAAGGCATATGATACCTTGTTGGAAAGCTTATTCTGAGGCCCTTAATTTGGTCTAGGGTTAGCTCACGATTAATAAGCATAAATAGCAGTTAACAGCCACACAAGTAAGAGAGAGACGGAAATTAGACAACTTTTACAATCATTCTTTTTGCTTTTACATTATTGGGCTTAATTGCTAAACATTGTTAATTTTCGGATTTTTCACTCATCCTGACCTTGTTGCCTTGCGCAGAGCATAACTAGAGCTACAGATATCGGATTTTGGTGATCTTGTTGTCCCTAGAAAGATAAGGAAGAGACCTACAATTTCAGGTTTCACAAGAATTGTCAAATTAGTCCAAAATCAAGGCTAAATTGGGTCCCGAGTTCTCTAGCACGGATCAGTGCGCAGTCCATGATGTTCCTTCACTTACATGGGCCTAACTTACTCATCTCAAGCCCCATTTAGGC